>JANHFT010002902.1:95462-107360 GCA_032467955.1 Pseudoxenodon macrops | reverse complement strand
GGGGACTGGGGACCGGGGAACGGGGAACGGGGAACGGGGAGGGAAAGGAAAGGAAAGATTCTACTTGGCAGTTGACAGAATGAGAAATTTGTGTTTTCAAGTCTCAGTGGCCTCCCACTGTAATCAACATAAATTCAGTGCACTCAGCATGTCATAGAAGACACTTGGCTCCTTGAAAGTTCATGTCCCTAAGGATTAGCATAGGATACTGATTTCTGTTTTACATATATGGAAACTTTGACCTTTCCAATGAGACTGCAGCCAGAGGGAAAGCGTTTGTTCTCCCCCACAACTATGGCACGGCACGCCCTTATTATTATGTATACAGGGTCCCTGACATTTTTAGAACTGCATATTTCATGGGATCCAGACAATTCCCAGCACACAAAACTAACAACAACAAAAATAGTGTCTTGTATTTATAATTTGTAACCAATTTGAAAGTGACATTGCTGGTTTCAGAATGATTTCTGCTCTTTTGTTGCCTTTTCAAATGCTTCTCGAAAAGCAGGTTACACCTAATTGGGCAATTTGCATACATGTTTATGCCTGTTGCCCTGCTGGTTTTTAAATGTCTGGTGCAGACACAACTGCTCTGTGCAATGACCATATTTCTTGCTATATGACACTCCTTCTTTGATGGAAGACCTTGTTTTCTTTCAGGCTACGCCTACATATTTTAGTTTGCGGTAAACACCCTGAATAAGCAAGGCTTCTTTAAAACAGTGTTACTATCCCTGGTTTACAAAAATCCAACCAATCAAGAGATGATAACAAAGAGATGCAGAAAATCTTGACTCACTAGCTTCTGATGATCATTGGAGTTTCGCAACCAAGCCATGGAAAGTCTACTTTAAAACCTTGGATTTTTCTGTAATGTTCTCCTTGTGAATTTCCTTTTAGATTTGGGCCTTCCCAGTTCCCAGTGAAGTTCCACTGGATCACATGAACTATGCAATTCTAAAAATGTCAGGAACCCTGTACACATATTGAGTACCATAAAAATATTTTGACCTGACATTATACTCTGCTGAATTGATAATACATGCAAGCAATTGCACTTCCTGAATTAGCAGAAATTCTTTCTTCCACCTGATTGTCAATTTATTCTTTGTCGTGTTGACAAAATAATGTGCTGAAGCTGACCAGACTAAAGACGCTAACCAGATGAATACCTGGTAGGCAGTTTTTTCCCCTATTTTCCTCCCCAAAAACTAAGCTGCGTCTTATACTCTGGTGCGTCTTATGCTCCAAAATATGGTAATTCAAGAGCTTGCAATGAGGAGGAACTTTACACACCCGATGTAGGAAAAGATCAACATTCATTCACCGAATTTTCATTAACTTCAGCTTTCCTTTGATTTCAGTGCTTGCCTCAAGCAACTAAAGCACTTAAATATAATTTAAAATTTGGCATGAGACATATTTATCTCTGCACTTATGAAAGCTTGTGATGGACATTGTATTAATTGTTGAAGCTACTGCTCCAAAAGAAGCATTTTCTCTGATTCCAGGCTAGGACTAAGTGATTCAGACTGACTTTGCGCTAGGAACAATACAATTATTTTCATAAAAAGGAAGAGGAAGATTTGCCCCAATGAATTGCTTCAGGCTCATACTCTGAGAAAGTCTCACCCCTCCCTATTTGCATTGTCACTCAAGAGCTATCATTGCAAGGCAACTCGCTTCATTTCATTGTCTATTCAACCAACTCCTGATTGATTTGGATTACAATTATATAATTCATGTCAATATCAGGCATCAGATATTGGAACTGACTCCTGAACACGAAGCCTTTACATTCGCTGTGGGGATTTTAATTATCTTCACTTGTGTGTAGATTAATTATGTTTAGAATTCTTCCCCATCTTTATCAACATCTCAAAGCTAGACTACAGCATGGCAAAGCTATTTGCATATATGATGCTTTATTTTCATCATACCCTTAAATCACTTCAATAATTACAGTTTTTTTCAAAGTAAGAAAGTCCTAATGCAGTGATGGCGAAGCTTTTTTTGCTCAGGTGCCAAAAGGGCACATGCACAGTAGCACATGCCCACACCCATAATGCAATGCCCTCTCCCTGCACATGCACACACAACCACCACCACTACCATGCTGTCCCCCATGCTTGTGAACAGGCCTCACTGAAGCCTCTGAACTTCTGGCTGTTTTTCGCCCTCTCTAGGCTTCCGGAAAGTCTCTTGAAGTCTGGAGAAGTTGAAAAATGGCCCAAGAGGCGTACAGGAAGTTTGTTTCTGGTAGGCCCCTTGGGTCCATTTTTCGCCATCCACAGACTCTGGAGGTTTTCCTGAAGTCTGGGGAGGGCTAAAACAGCCTGCCCCATTTTCTGGAAGGCCAAAAATCAGCTGGCCAGCAGATACATGGGCACTTGAGCTAACATAGGGCAATGCCTTGCATGCCCTTAAATATGTCTCTGCGTGCCATCTGTGGCACGCGTGACATAGGTTCTCCATCATGGTCCTAACACATCCCAACTTAACTTAGTTGGGATTCTATCCCATCTTCCTCTTTCTCCATTTCTCATCAAAGATAATGCAAATTCTCAATTTCTCTGTTTATTTATTACATCCCATAAAAGCAGATCTGAACAATGCCATCAAAACCCATTATGAAGTTTAAATAGGGCCATGAAAGTACTACCCTTTATGTCCTCGTTTGAGTCATCCATCACAGTGATGTTTGCTGTTTCCATACCACATCCCTAACTGAATCATGAATGGAAAAAAAAAGTTCAGGAAATTTACATCTTCTAGGATCCTGTATACTGAAATTACTTCAAGAAGTAGAAATTAGAGATATAGTGATAGTTATCAACAAGATTGAATAAACAGATGGCTTCTTCAATCATCATTTCTCTTTCAAGACCCTCTCTTAAAACAAACCCTCATCAAAACAGTCTTTATTAATAACCATGAGGCCAGATGTTAAATATAGATAAAATAAAAGTATACACACATATACACATATCTAAGTATAACAAGATAAAATTAGAAATTAAAGAAAAAACCCACAATTTTTCAATCACAAGGCAAATTGGATAGTACATATAAGGACAAAAACTGAGCAATTGGGAGGATATATTTGGATCTGTCAGAGGGGAGGAAAAACAGTTGTGCTCTCTACTCTCTACTTCAGGATATATACTGGTACATAAAAGTGATCTAGAATTCACTGTACAGAGAGTGGCGAAAAGAGCATATGGTTCAGGGACTTTACTGAGCTATGCCCACAGAGACATATACCTTGATGGACAGAGGGCGATTCACCCAACTTGGCTTAAGTAAAGCCCTGACAAAATAATGGAGGAAAAACAAGAAGTTGGTCCATACCATTTTTGAAAAATCCAACAATCTGTGAGATTGGAAATCAGATTTAGATTGATTTGGAGATTAGTGTTCCAGATAGCCATTCACCACCACTTTAATCTATCCCTCTTCAATGCCAAGACACTGCCCAGATGATAGATTGTTGCAGCAATCATGATATGGATACCGATGGGCAGATTCTTCTTTCCTTCCTCTTTCTTAATAGTGCAAGATATTATTCCACTTATCACTTTAGGTAAGTGATAGGCCTTGTTCAAGATCCCATCCGTATGAGTATGAATGATGTTGCTGCTGAACAGTCTAGAAAACATATTATGTATACTCTTATAGGTCATTCTTTCTCATCACTTTTCCTTCTAAGTTATATCATCATGTAAGCAGGATGGTTTTGTTGATGCTATAAGACATAGTTGTGTGTGATTATATATACAGTATCTTCTAGTTCTCAATTAGTATTTTGAGTTTCATGTAAACTGATGAAGACTTAAGTTATAACATTCAGTTAACATGGAATCTCAGCCAGATACAAGTTTAGTTCCAAGAGGGCATTTCTATCAATGAATGCATGACTGGCATAATGTAAAGTGGGATAATCCATTCACATATGCTATTGTTCTGCAGTGTTCAGATACACAATCTTCTTGACTTCTTTCACTATAAAAGCAGAACCTGTAATCCTTTTCTGTTGTTGTTTTCCCAGATACAGATTTTATAATTATTTTTAAGGTAGTAGGATTAAAGCTGAGATCCTACACACAACTATATGAGAATTAAATTCCAATAGGGATTATTTCTACATAGTTATCCATGGAATTATTGCTTATTTTTAAAATCCCCAACTTTACCCTATTTTTTCTTGGTCATTGAGCTTTGGCACCATTTTGTAGGTATGAACAGCTCTTTGATTAATAAAAGAGCAAACAATTGACACATGATCTGGGGAAATTCAGTTTCTTCATTTCTACTGAAAAAATTAAAAAGCATAAAACATAGAATAAAGACTGATTTATTGTAACATTGAAATCAAATTTAGTTCCCGAGAAATAGAAAGTGTCTACACAATTTTGTTCATTGTAGTTAGGAAATGAACATTCCTATTATTAACATTCCTGATTTATGGAAATTAGGTATTTTGTTGGTTCTGACCATCATTGAGAGTCAAGTACCATTGGAAACTTTCCCTGAAACCTTCTGCAATATTGAACATATTGTTTATTCATTTCTCTCCAGAAAAGAGGTCAAGATTATGAACTCTCAGATAAAAGAGTAATAAATGAAGAGATAATTAACAGCATGACATGTTTAACTGTTATTTAAATTATTTTATTTCTTCAAGATGAATGCTTGATTCTTCAGAAGGATGAAATAAACAAATATTTCATTGTGGAATTGAATGTGCCTGAAAGATTAATCTCCAGCATATATCAAATTTAGCATATTACAGTATTACAATACAGACTTCAGTAGTTCACAAAGAACATAAACACTCATATTTGACCTTCACTTTCCAAAGCTGTGTATACTTCAATTTTACTAAATCTCTGTTCACAAATAACTCCTTGTTTATTGAAATATATGGAATCTGTCTGAGCACAATGGTTGAAAGTGGAGGTGAAATCTCTTTGTTGACTTTTATGATGACATACTTTTTTTTTCAATGGAGTAATGTTTCTAAATAACCTTAATAGGATTTGAGATAAGAGGATTTGAAAGCTCCACGCTTTCTTACTCAGATAATACCAATGAGGAAAAAAAGAACCTTGGGATTTTCAAATCCATAAATTTTGCCAGTTTTGACAGAGAATCTGGCAAATGTCTTATTCTGAGTCAGAGGTTCATGAGTGCCTACTCTATTGTCTAATGCATGTGATTTTTCTGCCAGAGATTGCCATTCTAATCAATAACAAACAAAAGTAGTCTGGCCAATATTTTTCCTTTGTTTTTCCTTTTTTTAAATCTTAAATCTGATTTTTATCAAGTTGAGATTTAAGCAAAAACAAGAATGCATGGAAATTTAACAGGCTTTACCTTAAATAACGTGTCTGCTAAAAAATATTGATTGTTACACACCCTAGTAAATTCTTTGAAAAGTAGAATAGAAATTCCCATAGATAATTGCAATTCCTTATTCAACATAGGTTCTCTGGCAGAGAGAAGGTAGTGGGGCCAATTAAATCTGATCTTGACTCCATCCTCTTCTAAGAATATATAAGCCAAAGAACAGGGAGAAATCCCTTTTTGGAAAAGGCAAACAAATTGGAAGAATATGACTCCAAAGAGCAAAAATATCTGTAGGCAGTCAGCACCAAGGGTGGGTTCTAACTTACCTTGCCACTGGTTTGCTGCCTCCCACGCTGCATGGGCATGCCTTGTAGAAATGGGTGCATGCATGCACAGTAGAAAAAAAACCAATTTTTTTTTAAAAAGGCCAAAAACAAGATGGCGATGCATGTGCCATGTCAGAAACATGACTTTTGCGCATGTGCAGAAGGAAAAAACTGAAGAAAATTCAAAAAAATAATTTTCCCAAAATAAATTTTAAAAAAAGAGATGGCGGCAGCCATGGAGCAGAACCGGCTCCGTAACATCACCAGCGGCCTACTATCTACTTGGTAGAACCGGTCCGAACCAGTAGGAATCCACCTCTGGACCTCACATTAATTTTTTTTTGGCCATAGTTTGACTTCAGCTCATTAGTGGCTTTCTAATGAAGGCCCAGACTCAGCCCCGGTTTTGTCTTTGAAGTAAATTATCCAGTTCTTTGTCCTCATAATGCTGCCTCATAAGTCCTTTTTCATTAAGTCAAGTACATTCTAGGATTAACCATAAAAATACACCATCTTCAATGCTTCTTTTCAGATATTCTAGTGTGTTCAGGAAAAAGAATTGTGTTACGCAATTTGTTAATTGTAACTTTCTCCCTGCAAAATCCAGTGAAGAATTGAAATTTCATGGAGAATAGTTGGTGTTGCCATTTAGCTGATAACTTAGCCTAACTGAAGGGAATAGAATTATAAATAAAGTATTATTTATTGGCCAAGTGTGATTGGACACACAAGGAATTTGTCTTTGGTGCATGTGGCACCAAGAGGCGAGGAACTGCTGTGCTCCTAAAATTATTTTAAAGACGCTTTGATGTAGATATAAATGTAGTCTAGTATGAAGTGCTTAATTCTTATGAGAAGCAAATTCTAAATGAATTAGTTATTACAGCCAACATTTTTAAATAACTTCTCTTGCATCACAAAGACTAACAGATAGAGTGTGGCATTTGTTTTTTGGAATAAAATATTAGATGAAATTGACTGTAGACCATGAAGCTTTCTAGCCTGCCAGAAAATCCCACCCACTGCAGATTTTAGATTTTAGAACAAGAAGCTACCACTTTTCTAATACCATGCCTATACACCTCCCTCCTGCATAGTTTTTGCTCCTTCTCTAGCAATTTTCTTTCTCCTCCCCAAATGTCTTGTCATCCCTCTACCTTCTGTACATCTTAGTTCTATAGTTTACTAAATTTATATCATATAGCTTTTGCTCCAAAAACTCAACATGATTTCCATGGAGATCTTTTATTCCCATAGCAAAGGTAGACTTGAAAGAGAACAGCTCCAAGTCAACCTTGTGAGTTTCCATGGCTGAAGGTACATTTGAACTTGGGCCTCTCCAGTCCTAATCCAATATCATAGCCATTGCACTACGGTGGATATTTTTTTTTACAATTGAATCTCTTTGCCTACAAATTTTCATTATAGCTTCTTCAAATATTTTTTGCACGGACATACACATTACACAATTGCTTACAGAAAATCCCATGGATCATAAAGACCCCTTAATTTACTATGTTCATGGAGGGGAGGTAAAGGGTTTTTTAATTCGCAGCCTGTTGTACCAAGAATCGGACCTCTAGATCGGCTTAGAAATCATGCAGCTGTTGGTTAGCCTAGAGGCTGCTAGGAAGAGAGTTAAAGTCATTTAGACTCCAAGAAATGACATGTCCATGATGGAGCAGCACAGGTCTGAAAAAAGTAAAGTCAACTCAGAAATAGTTTATGTCCATTGTAAGGTCTTGAAAAATGGAAAGACTGGTGGTCTGGAAAGCTTTCCAGAAAGTGTATGCCATAATAAATCTATTTTTCTTTAAATGTCAGAAGACTTGAAGACTGAAAGTCAGAGGAAGTGGTCCAATACATGGAGATACATAATGTCAGAAGGAAAGCTTGGTCATTACCATGGCTGGTGTGTACCTTGTAGAAAACCAGTTGTTTCAATGGATGCTTCTTCAAAGCCCTTTAAGAGATTCTTCACCATTGGCGTGTTCTCAGTCTGCTGATATTTTTTTTCTTGAACACTTCATAGTACATTGATGCTCTTGACAATAGATTTCTACTCTCTTGTCTACTGCCAAAGGCCAAAGCTGTCCAGTAGATATCTATAGTAATTTTCAGAGCACTTATACCACATTTCATTGATATGTTTTTGTTATAACTTTCCAATGATTAGTTCCTTTCTTTCCAGCTAGTACTGTACTGAACTGAACTAAACTGTACTGTCCTACACTACATTACATTACATTACATTACATTACAATACACTACAGTATACTGTACTATACTATACTATACTATACTATACTATACTATACTACGCTACGCTACGCTACGCTACACTACACTATACTATACTAAAGATTTTAGGCAAATGAAAACTACCTAAAAAGTTGCTTCACCTAGTAGTGTCCTGTAGCTACTCAATGCAGCCACTATGCCAATTTTCCCAAGGTATCTGCACTTGTATGTCAAGCACAGACAATACTATGAGTGAAAGGCAACAGCTGTCCTTTCCACACAGATGATGTGGAAGTGTCCTCAAAGTAGCTGCACCAAGCCTTCTCTGAGGGTGTGGTAGATTCAGTGCCAAGAAGAAGGATGTTTCCATTATGCTACCATACTTTGTGAATGCTTTGCATAACCCTACTAGACTTGAAGTTTGGCCTCATCTACTATTCTGATCAGACAAAAGCTAAACTTCCTTCCTGGACTTTACTTAAATATTTCAATTTCTCACCACAAAGGCTCTCCTTGAGAGAAAGGTAATACATGTGATATTGAAAAGAGTCTTTAACTCTTTTATAGTTCATAGTGATATTTGGTAGTACGTCTCAGCAGCTGTTGCAGACGAAGCAGAATAGAAGATGATATTAGAAAGATCCCATTCTCTTTTGGCAGTTGTTCATCCCATCTTGGCACTTTTGCTGGTACTTAGTGTGGGCCTAGAGGTACTTCAGAAAACAAGTTTGAACAGATGTTGATTAAGCTCCATAATTACAAAGGCACCATTGTATTTTGATCTTTAATAATAATTGATCCATGAGTTGACAAAATATCTTTTTTTTTATGAAGTTGGGTAACATAACATTACTTAAAACCATCAACAAGGGCAGAAGCCTGGATCATTAGTGACATGAAGTGCAACGTAAAATGCAGGCAATTTTATTACAAAGGCTCTTCAGTGTCTCCTCTTTTCATGAGAGATTTCTGCATTATTGCTCAAAGAAGGCCTGCCAATTACAACCTGGACAACTTCACAAAAACAGCCTGGTCTGCTCTTTTCCCTTTCTCAAATGACTGCCTATGTACACCACTTCAGAGGAAAATAATGAGCATGAAATTTAATCATATGGGCACCCACTTAAACAGATGAACCATAACTGTTTCCCTTAATCTTTATTATGAGTGCAGGATAGAAGCCACAGTACTTATGACAAGATTTGATCCCCTCTCTTGCTTGTGAAATTAATTCAGAAATAGTTTGTGAGCCATGCTACAGCTAATTCATTACTTAGCGCGTATTTACTCATCCAGTTTTCCAAAAAGACGGTGACTTTTGTAATTGCTCATGGTGGAAATTGCTATAGTTACCAGTCTTTGAATAGTTTATTAAAGCATATTTTGATGATAGGTCAAAATGATCTCATTAGATGAATTTGGACATTTGCAAATCCATGCTAGAACGCATGCTGAGACAATTTCAAGAACTCTTATCACTGTGGAAAAACAAGTTTATGAATCTGCTGTTATTCAGTTCTAATTGTCTTTCTATTTCAGATTAGAAATAGATCAGATATTTGCCATTCATGAGCCTCTGACAAATAGCAAAAATTGAACGAGGGAAACAGGCAATTTAGGAAAAACAATTAAATATCAGAAAGGATTCATAATATCTCAAAAACTAGCAGATTTAGACTTAATGGAAGCTTCCCAAATTGGCTTGGGATAAGACCTTGAACTTTTCTCCTTTATTGGTAGACCTTGAAGTCCTGCGCACCAGGCCACAGTGGTGTATAGCAATAGCACTTAGACTTATATACTGCTTTACAGTGCTTTTACAGCCCTCTCTAAGCAGTTTTACAGAGTCAGCATATTGCCCCCCAATAATCTGGATCCTCATTTTACCAACCTCGGAAGGATGAAAAGTTGAGTCAATCTTAAGCCTGGTGAGAACTGCTATAAATTGCAGAAAGCTGTCAGTCAGTAGAAGTAGCCTGCAGTACTGCACTCTAACCACTGTGCCACCATAGTGTGGTGTGTCTGTAATGGTCAACATGGAATTATTATGAATTGGACCCTGTTACATCATGGGTTTTTTGTTACTTTGATTTGCTGATGTTTTGTATTGGTTTTGATCTTTTTTAGTACCTAGAATCTTAAATGTGAGTTGGGTAGACATACAAATTAATTAAATAAGCAAACAAGCTATTACAACGAATGTGTTAGTTTCTAACATTACCATTTTTAAAATTCTTTTTGGTCTTTCTCCTATTAAAACTGACTGTTCATTCATGTTCATGTATTTTCATTAAGTATTCACAAAGATATGTGTGTCTGTGTGTGTGTCTGTTTGAGTGTGTGTCAACTATGACATTATGCATAGTTGACACACATGTCAACTATGTGTTCTTTTAACACATAGCAGCGTTATTTTTCAGCATTGGAAATGACATAAATTCCTGAATATTCAGCAGTTTGGACATACAGAATTATTTTGCGTGGTATTACAAAAATCAGACACTTCAAATAGATTGCCTTATGCATTGGAATAGGTATTGCTTTAAAATAATAAAGATATAACAAATGCTATATTGTTTCTATATTATTTGCATTATTGTAGTGATTTCTATATTGTAACAGTTTGAAGAATTCTGACCAAATAATTATAGATTGAAATCAAAGAAGTTCTTTCAGCTAAGTTAGACATTTGGTTTCCTTCAGTAATTTACTTCAAAGCATTTTTGTGTAAAATATCTAAGATATGCATCTGAATTAATGACTGATTGTCTATTATATTCAACAGAGTAGTGTTTGGCATCAAGGAAAGAGCTGCTAGTCCAACCACACCCAAGACATGTCACAATAAAGACAAACTAAACCATAACGATTTCATGCAATATCTTTCCAACAAGTTATGCCACACATTCTAATGCTCCTCTCTGCATTCTGCAAAGAAAAAAAAAACTGTGAGCATAAATTGTGGGTTTCTTGTTTAAATTTAAAAAAATCCAACTGTTTGAAGCTGTTCAGAACAAGTCTTTTGACATGATTTAATGCCTCACTGCAATAAAGGCAGAAAGGTGCCTCTGTCACAAAGCATTACTTTCGAAGGCACTTTGAAAGGCACAGCGATGAACACTAATTTGATTAAAATAAGACCATTTCCTCTTAGATCTACTCCTGAATGAAAATCACCGAGGCAGGTCCCAAAGTCTAACACCAGAAGGATTACAGAGAGATAACTGGTAACTGAGAAACACACTCTTCTGTCCTAGCATCCCCTGCTGGAAGAGAAAATCCAGTTGCTTTTTACAGCAAGACTACTCCACAAGTGTCGTAGCAAGAAACAGCCATAAGATCACATTCTTATCTTTAGAATTAACCCATTGGGTGAGCAAAGAGAGACAGCAAACAGGAGCTTGGCCAGCAAAGTCAAAGGGAAGAATTTTCTTTTCTTTTACCCTTTTCTTTTACTTCTTTTCGATCATCATCATCATCTTTCAGTCACGCCTAGTCCTCAAATAACTGCCTAGAACAGCTTTATCAGTGAGATGGACAGCATAAAAATTGAATGAATGCATGCATGAAGTTCCTTGTGTGTCCAATCACATTTGTCCAATAAAGAATTCTATTCTAAATAAATAAATAAAAATAAACAAAAGTCAAGAGGATAATTGAAAGCTACCCCAGTAAACTATGCCATGGAGCATTGCAGAAAACATTTGGCTCTATGGATCAAATAAACCTAAGCATGTCCCTGATATAGAAGAGGTGCATTGTGATATATTGTGGTAGTGAACGGTTCCCTGCTGATGAAGCCAAGGTGAATATGAACAAACCTGAAATGACATTGCAGGAGGTGTATTGTGTTCCAGATCCATTTATATTCAGCACATGATGGGTTGATTATCAGAATGATTCAACAACCATCAATTTCTTTGGTCCATGTGTAGACAAACGACATCTATCTATCTATCTATCTATCTATCTATCTATC
>JANHFT010002902.1:84719-95067 GCA_032467955.1 Pseudoxenodon macrops | reverse complement strand
ATCCATCCATCCATCCATCTATCCATCTATCTATCTATCTATCTATCTATCCAGCCATCCAGCCATCCAGCCATCCAGCCATCCAGCCATCCAGCCATCCAGCTATCCAGCTATCCAGCTATCCAGCTATCTAGCTATCTAGCTAGCTATATGTCGTATCCTGCCTTTATTGTTTTTATTAAATAACTCAAGACTTATCCAACATCCAACAAATCCAACACACTTTCCTCCTCCTATTTTCTCCACAACAACAATTCTGTGCGATTAGTTAGGTTGAAAGAGAGTGAATGGCCCAAAATCACCCAGCTGACTTTCATGACTAAGATGGGACAAGAACTCACAGTCACCTGCTTTCTAACCTGATACTTTAACCACTAGACCAAACTGGTGCTTTGTTATTGAAGTTGTTATTATTAATTTGATTTGTATCTAAATTAAAAGTAGGTAACAATAATATGGGACACAGTGGCTCAGTGGCTAAGACACTGAGCTTCTGGATCAGAAAGGTTGGCAGTTTGGCGGTTCAAATCCCTAGCGCTGAGTAATGGAATGAGTTCCCATTACTTGTCCCAGCTTCTGCCAACCTATCAGTTCGAAAGCATGTAAAAACACAAGTAGAAAAATAGGAACCACCTTTGGTGGGAAGGTAACAGCATTCTGTGCACCTTCAACATTTAGTCATGCCAGGCACATGACCACGGAGATGTCTTTGGACAGCGCTGGCTCTTTGGCTTTGAAACAGAGATAAGCACCGCCCCCTAGAATGACTAGCACATATGTACAAGGGGAACCTTTACCTTTAACAATAGTATTTTCTGCCTGTTATTGTACTGGCATTATTTGTGTTCTTTGGTTTTGTTTTTGACATTGTTTTGAATTGTGTCCCCAACCCTTTCATGCCCATTTTGACTGTTCCTACATAATTAATGTAGTCTTCATTCTTTTGAAATTCATGCTTAGACTTCTTTGTGCCAGGTCCAATAAAATAAATAACTAAACAAATAGTAGGCCTGTATTTTCTTGGCAAAATCATATTTAGGAGCAAAACACAATACTCCATCGCTCTAGTAAGATTGGGTTATGACAGGGGTCTGCAACCTTAAACACTCAAAGAGCCATTTGGACCAGATTCCCACAGAAAACAAAACACTGGAAGCAACAAAACCTGGGTGGGCATGGCCAACTCGATGTTACTTCCTCCCACCCAATCACATGATCCCCTAGCCACGCCTACCTAGATTTTGTGGCTCCTGGTGTGTTCTTTTCTATGGAAAACAGGTCTCTCTCTCTCTCTCTCTCTCTCTCTCTCTCTCTCTCTCTCTCTCTCTCTTTCTCTCTCCTTTCTCTCTCTCTCCTTCTCATCTCTCTCTTTCTCTCTCTCTCTTAAGATCCGCCCTCCCCCCAACAGCAATAGGGTGACAGACTTCTTTGCCGGTGGCCACAGCAAATTCCACAATGAAGGTGGAAACCTGTTGCTCCTGTTCTAAGGCTCCACCCATCATCACCTCCGCGACAGGACAACAGCTCTTTCATCCCTGCCATGACAGGGCCACAGGGAGCCGCAGCAGAGGAGTGAAAGAGCCGCATGCGGCTCCGGAGCCACAGGTTGCAGACACCCGGGCTAAGAGAAACTTACTGGCCCAAAGTAATCAAACTGGCTAGTACTTTTTCCGAGGTAACTGGGGGTCAAATTCTATGCACATTGGTCAGCTATTAAACATACACACAGGAAAAGACTGAACATCAACTTTTGGTGTAAACTAGAAATCAAGTGTTCAGTATTTGCTATTAAATTAGTAAATTTATGGGGGGGGGAACCCTGATCATTCTGCTTACATTTGTTCTTGGACAATCCATGCTATGTGTTTGTAGAAAAAGAAAATACTGTTAGGTAATGCTGCCAGAAAACAATGCTTCCGATGTTTCTGACTTAATTATCTACATTTTCCCTTTCTTCCTAGTCTTCCCTTCCTGCTTAAGTCTGTTCTTTCTTTCTTTTTTGGATCAACTGAGTGTTGATCCATTGGTTGCAACAGGAAATGATCAACTGGCTTGTTGCCAGACACTGATGTCATAGGCTGAGAGAGAGAGTTAATGCCCCAAAGTCACCCAACTGGCAATGCCATTTCTGATATCAGTATAATAACAGCCATCTAAGTATATCATTAAAACAACTCAGTGCAGCAATCCCTTTTTCAAACTCTCTAGTTCAACAATGGCAGGAAAGAAAAATGAAAGACTAATCTAGTTGCCATTGGAGAAAACAATTAACAACTCACCATCTGAGCTTTGTGGAAGGCTTGTGGGATTTAGAAAAAAAGCATGAAATTTGCCACAGTCTTAATGCATATCCAAATAAAGATTTGCAGATAAGGCAACATCACCAAGCAGTATACTAACAGCAAGTATTATAAATGCCAAGTTCATTTTTTTTCCTACTGATGTCTTGCTGATATCAACTGTTTATGAGTTTTAGATATATCAGTTGTTGTTTTTTCTTTTATGAAAGGTCCTTGGTGTTCTCTGAGCTTGTTTGTTTTCTTGCAGACATTTCAATACCCAAACTAGGTAGCATCATCAGTGTTAGTAAAGAATGGTCTCAATTTATATTCTAGTGGTTTGCCATGTTAGTGTTGGTAGGAGAGGTCTTGGTTCTCCTTTGCTTGCAATCTTTGGCTCCACCAAAAAAAACCACCAAGACCATTCCCAACAACACCGACAGGGAAAGCTATTAGAACTCACATGGAAAATGCATATAGAGTTCCTTGCCTTATCCAACTCACTTGCCATTAGAAATCTTGCAGACTGCACTCTTTGATTTTGGCTTCAGTGTTTCATTAGACATTTGCCATACTCTGTATTTTCAAGGGTTTTGGTTACAGCTAAGTGGTCTAGAAACATAGTTGACCTAAATATAAGAAAAAATAAAGTTTTCAGGGTGCTGATTTCTAAAGTCACTTTATACAATAAAGTGAAATTAAAGAATACAAAAATCCCCATTCAAAGTTAGGGATTTCTGTATTAGGGAATCCCAAAGGTGTTTTTTCAAGAAGCAACTGAGCTCTTGAATAGGGAAGATGAGCTACACTCTGCAGTTTAGTTTCAAAATAAAGTATTTCATAAATGTTGAAATTGCTTTTGAGACTTTAATCACATGTGGTAAATGGGCCTTACTTCTGAAATTGCCTTAACAGATGCGTATGTATAGTCCCATCCAAGGGAAAATATTGAATGGAGACAATTGAGCTTCTTCCTAGTTTCAGTTTCTACACTAGCAATGTGAACCGTTTTGACACCAGAAGTTCTCTTGCTGTAAATGTAACTGGAGCCAGTAAAATTAGATCACAAGATTACAATATGTGAAAGCTAAAAGAAATACATTCTAAAACACTTCATATTTTCATATGCAGGGGGTGGTGGGGAGTCTCTACCAGCCCCATTCATCTTTGTTTGCAACGACCCTCTGATTTAATCTGTAGTTTTTCTCTTGAAAAATTTAACTAGCTTAAATTAATTACTAATTGACTAGGAAAATTCAGTGAAGAAATAAACACTCTGCAGTGTGCGAGTTGAAAGTGACCTGAATAAAACAAAAGCTGGAGGTGATAGATAACATGAAGAAGAAGGGATAAAAAAAACCCACGAGAGAAACGGTCACATCTAAACATAAAGAGAGATGTGCAGTGAAAAAGTTGTAACTGTGATGTGAGCCAAGCACATGGCCAGCATAAAACCGCAGGAGGTGGAACATGGAATCTAGTCTCATGGTTGCTCAGCTGAGCAAAGCAGTGTTTTCTATTGAACAGCCCATACATAATGCACATATGCCTGCTCTGAATCTGGGCTACATAAAAAAGGGAAATTGAAAGTATGCTGACTCCAGGCATTGTGAAAGGGAAAGATGGTTCAGTACCATGTCTGTGTTCATACAATGACATTTATCCAGAATTAATTGAATAAAAATCTATTCAGTGAATTCAGTTGCTGTTGGATTCCCAAACTTACAATTCACTACATAATAGCCAATCACATTTTAGACTAGCATAATGTGTGAACCGACTGCAATGTTGGGTTCACACCAACTGCAATGTTGGGTTCAAAAGGGCTCATTCAGGGTCAAGGGCAGGGCCAATCGGACAGTAGGGTTGAGTCACCCTACTCATTGCACCACAGGAAAACTCTTAGTCGGAAAAAGCTGGTATCCTGATATGGACCTAGAAATGGAGACAATCCACAATAGTCTCTCTGCTTTTCTATAACCTTTCATGTGTAGTTCCTCCGCCAATACAACTTGGAAGGAAACATTTGTAGAGGCTCGTTTGCTTTGCTGTTTGCTGTCCCTGACCACTTCCTTTTCTTTTAATCTTCTTTGATTTTTTAAATGTTTATAAACATTTATTAGATTGTTAAAATGCATTTTTTTTCTTTTTAATAGAGAAAGACATATTGAAAACAACCATTGCCAAATTCTATTCTGCTTCTCTATGGTCACTATGCTGGAGTTGCTGTGATGTCGCAGAATTTGGAGGTCACCAGATCTTATAAGCAGGTCACTAATTACACTGTTATGAAAAGCCATTCTTAGATTCATTATAACTACCCATTTACCACTATATTAGATAGTGATTGCACTACACCGTACATGTAGAAACGTAGCTATTAAGAAATCGGGTTGTGAGGTTTCAGACACTGGACAAGCCAAATACATTATATTAGTTCTTTGGCATCTATTGATTCCTTCGCACTTCCAGGACTTATCTGTAGAGCTAATTTTGACTTCCAAGCTTAGAAATTGAAACCAAGTTTTATACAAAGGATTTTCTTATTCAAAGAATAAATTTCCTGTTCTTCCATCTTCTCTCCTTGTATGAAGTTTGTATCTGAAAACCCAAATCCTTTTCCTTGAAAGGATTTGTATGAAATGAACAAAACCTTGTAAAGAGGATTTGCTTTGGAACTTCAGAACGTTTGAGCTGAAAACTCAAATTGTTATTTTGATACTGTGATTCAGCAGCCTGCTGCCTTCCAAAGCCCGGTCAAGTTAAAGCAAAGAGTCATCGAAATATCAAAATCTTCCCATTGCAGAAACAAGAGTCCAACAGGCCCAGACTCATTTGGATTCAGCAGGTGGTTCTTCTGATATACTACAGAATGCAATTTTATGTACCTTTCAGAGAGGGACTCGTAAATGTGAGCCAAACCAGAAGACAAGACGCAGGACCGTCTCATAGATTAAACAATAGGATACGTTGAATAGGAGAAAGGTTGCAGTTTCTATCCAACGGAAGATCACAGACCAGGAGTTGAATCCTGTGTATTTGTAGGAATGAAGGCAGCAAGGAAGGACAAAATTCTTGACTTTCAGCCACAACCATTTGGATTGCTGAACCCTGTTGTGAAAAGACAGCCAAGACGGAAAGATTTGGCTCCGTTTCTTCCCCCAGCAAGAAAGAGAGTGCCAAGACCACTGCACATGAAACAAATGCAAAACCAACCTGTAGGCTATTGCCATCCACCAAACTCACCATTTAGGGAGGCAGAATTGCCTCATCGTGGATTCCAAATGTTTGTGATTATTCCTCATATGGATACAAATGAATACCCTCAACTGTATCTTGGGGAATTCTTTCTATTCATTTAAGCACACCCAAAGGGGGGGGGGGGAACCTTGGCTTTTTCTTCATAGGAGGCAGTTGTAGCATGAGCAAGGATAGCACCAGTGTTACTGAAGTCACAAGAATGTCAGGATAGACTTCCTAGGTCAGGTCAGAAGCCAACTGAACTCAATATTCTACATCACACAGTGTCCAGCTGGATGCATTTGGGAAGCTCCCAAGCCATATCTGGACAGTACCCTCCTTCCACCCTGTTTTAGAAGGACTCTGTATTTAAGATATGCTGTTTATGATTCAGAATCTTCCATATTAGTTGCCACTGATTGCTCAACCCCCTATGAATTTGTTCAATCCCATTTTAAAATTGGCTACTGCAATCACTACTGGTGGCAGCAGTTTCACTCTTAAGCTAATTACAGTATAGTATGGAAAAATAATTTCTTCTCTTCGTCCTATTCTTAATTTTAATGGATGACCTTTAATATTATGAATGTGAGAGGGGGGGAATCTTGCAGGATTTTATGTTTCCTTATTTTTATCATTTGAAGCTAAAGAGCCTTCAAAGTGTCAGTCTTGAATTGGGATTCAATGACAGGGTTGAAAATCAAAGGCCTTAGTATTTCTCCTGTGAATGTCACTGTATCCAGGACTTCAAAAAAGGTAGATTTTCTTTCTGTTTCTGTCTACTTACCAATTAGCTAAGTAAGTTATGAAAGAAAATGAGTAGAAATAAGAAACCACATGACTTAATTGAAATTGAAACTGGAATATATAAGTTTATAGTTCATGCTATACTGACTTGTAAATTGATTACATAAGTCTAAGACTCCTTTACAGATTTACTAAGCCTTTTCCAGTCATACACCTAAACGTACTATCCATCTACAGGACAATACATATAAAAAAGCAATACACATAGGCCAAAATGCTATGGTACTACTCAAGAAAAGGATTGTGATGATAAAATATCTGAATCTAATGTATATTATTAGTATTATTCATCTCACACAACGCTTCATACCAGCAGTGGTGTGTGTGTGTCTACAAAGTTTTTATAAAAATATATACCAACCACTTTCGCATGTTTATATAATGTCCATCAAAATTAATAATGGACACATTTTAAGTTTCAACATTTCTCAAAGGTTAACTTTATTAAGTAAGGTCAAATAAGACTCCCATTATTCTTCTGTGTAAACATGCTTTGCTTTAAACTACAAAAGTGCAACTCTGGATTTTCAAATGCTACATTAGAATTCATTTAGATAAACCCTTTGGGCTTTTGCAGTTTAACTCTCTGCTTGTGAAGCCCCTTGTTAATTCATATCTCCAGCATATTATCCTTCTGGGAAGAGACCACACATCATTTCCATGTAATGTATAGTCGCCAAGCAAACAGCTGGTCAAGTAATAAATGTTAAACAGTGGTAGTAATGTATGCGAAATTGTTATATATCATCAACTTTTGCATTGCTTGTGGAGGGAACCTGTTCAAAGCCTAATCTTCTGTCTTTCTTGATGGGGCAGATTAATTTAGAAGGTCCACTCAGTACTCCTTCATCTTGAGAAGAAATCTACTAAGGGATACATAAAGCTACTAGGGAGAGCAGCACACTTGTTCCAGACAACACAGCATGCTACCCATGTCATTAAAAAAGGCAAAGACATCTTCCAGATGTTTTATTGTCTTGGGCCTGCACAGATGTTTTCTATGCCTGCCCATAAATGTTAGAAATGTAAAACATTTGTGGTCCTACAGATGCAAAGATTAAATTATGCAAGAG
Organism: Pseudoxenodon macrops; assembly: GCA_032467955.1. Taxonomy (NCBI): domain Eukaryota; kingdom Metazoa; phylum Chordata; class Lepidosauria; order Squamata; family Pseudoxenodontidae; genus Pseudoxenodon; species Pseudoxenodon macrops. The sequence continues at coordinate 87,668 of JANHFT010002902.1, read as the reverse complement.
ATTGGAGAAACCTCTGTGTAATGAGAGAAGACCCTGATCTGTTCATAATCACTGTTTTAAGTAAAAATCTGCCCTCTTTTTTAAGCATTTTCTTAAAGAAGACTTTTATTGTTTTTATATGGATTATAGCTGATTACAGTCTTATAGCTGATACGAACAAGCAGCACACAGAGAATCTTAAAAACACCCCTGAATATATCACAAACAAGGCCATGGAACAATACTCTCTCTGTTTCAACCTGGTTTCTACAAAATAGCAGTAAGAACACTTCATGGGCACTAAAGGCTATCGGATCTGGAGTTCTATGTATTCAAACAGTATTCTTACTGCCTACACTTTCTTTGTCAAGATTTAGAAATATTTTTTGAGAAGAAGCAGGTAGAGTACAAACAGGATAAAAAGGGTCAGGAAGAGATTGTCTAGATATATATCATATCATATCATATTATATCTCATATATAATATTGTATCATATCGTATTGTATTGTATGTATGTACACACACAGACACACACACATACATACACACACACACTGTATATCAAACATTAATACAATCGAGCGGGTCCAGAGGTATTTCACGAGAAGAGTCCTCCACTCCTCTGCTCACAATAGAATACCTTATGCCACCAGGCTCAAAATTTTGGCCTTGGACAATCTAGAACTATACCGCCTACGGTCTGACCTAAGCATAAATGGTCTGCTACAACATCCTACCTGACAACAACTACTTCAGATTCAACCTCAATAATACTCGGGCAAACAATAAATGCAAACTCAAGGTTAACCGCTCCAAACTCGATTGCAGAAAATACGACTTCAGCAACAGAATTGTCAACTCCTAGAATACTCTACCTGACTCTGTTGTTACATCCTCAAACCCCCACAGCTTCAACCTTAGACTGTCTACTGTTGACCTCACCCCATTCCTAAGAGGTCCGTAAAGGGCGTGTGCATAAGCGCACCAGCGTGCCTACCGTCCCTGTCCTACTGTCCCCATTTATTTGTACTCATTTCCTATGTTCATGTCCATGTTTATACTTATATGTATCTGTTATCTTGTTCATGTTTGATAAACAAACAAACAAACAAAACAAACGAATGAATGAATAAAATTTCAAACAATCAGTAAATTAAGTGCTCTTCAATGGAAGACTGCTTGTAACGGACCTGGAGGTCCAAGAGAGCTATGCAACCCTGGTTAAAGGGTTGGTGGGTTGAAAATGCTCTTTAATTTGGCAATTTTCCATTTAGACTCTGTTTTAATTTTGTTTTTAACTTTGTTTTTAATGAGGGCTTTTGTAGGATTTTATCATTTTATCTATAAACTGCCCAGAGGCACACAAGTGTGATAAGGTGGCATAAAAATTTGATAACTGGGGCTTCCCCATACCAATACAGATAGTTCTCGACTTACGACCAAAATTTCTATTACTAAGTGAGGGGGTGGCCCTCTGTGGTGGCCCACGTTCTCTGCCAGCGAAAACGGGCTCCATAGCTCCATATTCAGTTGCAATGTCTTGCTGCTGCCCTCAGCCCGTGAAAACGGAGATCGGGGGATCTGCCCCCCAAGCTCCGTTTTCACTGAGAGAGGGTGGCAGGAGGCCATCGCAGCCGAAAATGGAACCTGGGAGGGCCGCATGTTGTCCTCCAGGGCTCCATTTTCACTGGTAGAGGCACCATGGCAGAGGTGGGTTCCTACTGGTTCTATCCGGTTCTATAGAGTAGGTAGTAACTCCGCGATGACATCACGGGGCCGGTTCCTTTGGTGTCTCTGTGGGCGCCGCCATTTTGGATTTTTTTATTGCCGCGCGTGTACGTTCTCAAGGCACAGCCCTGAGCAAACCGGCAGTAAGAAGATTCAGAACCCACCTCTGCACCATGGGCTGGTCTTTTGCTATTTGTAGGGTGACCCCACGGGCCAGTTCTAAGCACCCTCCAGGCCGGATCTGGCCCCCTTGAGTTTGACACCCCTTGCTCTATATCGTTCCGGACAAATGCAAATGTCCAAAAGAGATATGCATTAATGAAGCTCCTACAAAAAAAAAGAAAAGGTGTTTATTAGGAGAAACGCAATACATGACTGGAGAAAAATCGCTTGGAAACAAGATTTATGTTCCAAACATTACGTGCAAAATTTACTGAAAACGCAAAACCCAGGGCGCCTGCAGAATTCTTTCCGATGAATTTGCAGAGGTAGAAACGGGCCCAAGGTGGGAAAATGAGAATCTGAGTGAAACTGAAATAGGCAGATTTGTGTCTACTACACTCCTCCACACACAGCCTTCCTCTCCCATTGAAAAATGATGAATGTGGGGCACGTTCATGCGGAAAGTTGATAAGCTGTGTTTCCCTCCACTTTCAAACGCGTAAGAACACACAATTTCAGATTTTAGTCAAGCTGTCATGAAGGCTGTCTGAGTGGGTGGCAGAATTTTTTGCTGGCTAATCACTCTTCAAAGCCAACGCGATTACGTTCATGCAGCCTAGATGCCAATCAATGTTTCCCCCCCCCCAAAAAAAAAGACAGAGGGATGGCTAAAATCAGTATATAGACAGTTTATGGAACTATGATTCATTTCTGATATAGATGTGTAAACATCGGCCCTGCTGGAAAGAGTCTCTGTGTTTGAACTGAATACAGAAAGTCAATTTCATACACAGTAAGCCTCTCAATCAGCGATAGGGGTGGGAAGGAGGCTGTGGGGCTTGGGGAATGGAAACCAGGCTCATGGCCTATGGGGATGCAGTGGGGCAGGATGAGGGGGGGGAATAAGAGTAGGGGCTTCTGCAACATCCCTGTGGATGGTTGTAAGCACGGATTTGCCCAAATGTTGTGCTTGTGACCATACAGGCACTGCAGTGAATAGCATAGAATAGAATAACAGAGTTGAAAGGGACCTTGGAGGTCTTCTAGTCCAACCCCCTGCCTAGGCAGGAAACCCTACA
>JANHFT010002902.1:67351-77616 GCA_032467955.1 Pseudoxenodon macrops | reverse complement strand
CCCTTTTTTTTGCCTCACGGGCTTCAACCACCACCCTTGGTTTTTGCCTAAAATGCCCGTTTTTTGCTTTAAAGATCCCATTTTTTTGCTGAGAACAAAAACGGACTCCCCCCCTCTCTTGTTTTTGGCTCGGCAGCGCGGGGTGAGCAAGCGGCGACAGGGGGGGGGCTTTGCTTTTTCCATTAGCACTTCTTGAGTTCCTTTCAGATCCCCAGCTTCCCTTTCATACACAAGCTACTTTCTCTGGTGGAGAAAACTCTCTGTACACCAGAGAAGAGTGTAAGCCTTGACTTCTTCATTGAAGAAAGAAGAAGGGATGTGTTTATGCTAACCTGCTTTAATGGTATCCTGAAATGTATATTTTATCTCAAAAGGCAACTGCCCTGACATTTTCCTCACCACAAACTCCAGACCATAATGAGAGATGTAGAATTGGATGTTTGATATTTGTCATTTTATTCACATAGGTCAGACATGTTTCCTTCTCCTCACCAACTAACAAAATGATGAAACTTCTCTGGAGAATTTACTTAATTGTGCAATTTTGCACTGTGCCCTCCCTTCTCCTGGTGTTTTTCCAGAGGTTTCATTATTTTAACTTGGGAGGTGACCCAATAGGTCATTTGGGGGCAGAGGTGGGTTCCTACTGGTTCTAAATGGTTCTTTAGAACTGGTAGTAACTCGGCGATGACATCACAGAGCTGGTTCCTTCAGTGTCTCCATGGGCGCCACCATTTTGGATTTTGCTTCTGCGCATGCGCAGAATGTATTTTTTTGATTGTTGTGCACGCGTGTGCAAGGTGCAACCCTGAGCGAACCAGCAGCAAAATGATTCACAACCCATCCATGCTTTGGAGTCTGGGGGCAGACAAACCAGTACAGAGAATATCCGCCCCACCCTTCCTTCAGTTCCTGGTTGGTGAATGCTTTCCCTAGTGGCTGTGATGTGCAGAAAGGAGAGAACCAATCACCTAGCTTTTAATAAGTGGCACATTCGCATATCAGGATAACACCCATCAAGACAGGATAAGGACTGGCACAGCAAACATTATTCCATCATTGTTTTATGCTGATGGGTGAACAACATCTTAACACACTTCTGTCTTCACTCCCTGATCTTCTTTGTTGTCCATCCCTAACTCTTTCCAATTTATCCAGGTCTGAACACAATATTGCTTTATTCCCCCATATTCATTTCAGATCATGAAATACATGTATTGTAGATGTTATTGTTGAAGAGATTCTAATTAAATATTTCAGACTAGGTATTATCAGCATTGTTAGCATTGAGGCAATACCAACAATGTACTTCCATAGGAATTAATACTTGCACTGTTTTCCTTAACTTTTCTGAATGGAATAAAACATATTTAATATATGCCAAAAGCAAGATCTTCTTCAATTCAGTAGTATAATAAGTAAATCTTCTCCAACTGTGATACCCTGTGATACCCTCCAGAAGTTTAGACTGAAACTCCCAGAATTTCCCAGCTAATATGGCCAAGGCTGAGAATTCTGGGATCTGAATTTGGAAGCTACCTGGGTGAGGAAAGTATGGTTTAATCTTATGAATATGAAAATAAACTTTAATTTTAATCAGTATCTGAAATAGAACTAGAAGGCTTCATTCGGGGACCATAAATATTTGTCTCCGAGACAAAAATGATCAAACTATACTCTTAAACTTCCCTTAAACTATAGCATATCATCCATAAATATTATAAAGTGCCAATAACATTTTAAAGGCTTTCTTATGAAAGGAGCCAAATCAAAATCCTTGAAATAGCTCATAATTCAGAGTTTAGCAATGCCTTCATTTGAAGAATTTCTCTTCGCTTTCGTTCAGTCTATGCAAACTTTTCCGTTCGTAAAACCTTTATCAGTAAAAATCAGCTCCAAAGAGTTCTTTAAAACTTAATCGTCTACACAAATCAAAAGTGATCTAATAAAAAGGTCATTTTATTCCACTTTCTGACATAATATTTCTGCGGTTTCAGTCCTTCCCCTTTTCATGACCAGTCCAGGCAGATATACGAACTATTTTTCCAAACAATACCTCCCTAGTACAAGAAATAGCCGTTGCAAAGCTCTAAAACCTGGGAATTGCAGAGTCTGAGGTCCAGTGGAGTCCCCAGCAGCCTGCCTGGTCCGTCATCCAGTTCCTCCCCTGCTTGCCCATTGATGAAAATCAGGCTTGAAGGATTGTCCAAAGCATCTTGTTTAAGTTACCAAGGCTCCTTTTGCACTCAGAAGAGAGATGCCTGCCAGGATTCTTTCTTTAACGCAGCAATTGATTTACAATATAATTAGAAGCAAAGAGGCATCCTGCGGAGCCGCTTATCCATCCTTAATTTTCCATAAGCAAAGGGTCTATTTTTAAATCTGGAAGGCCTAGCGGAGTCTTGGTTTTCAGAGGATGGAACAACAAGAGTAGCTATGTGACAGCTGGTCAGGCTGTCAGATATCGTCCTCCAAACACCCAAGGCAGCACTGCTGTTCCGAGGAGCACAACCTCTTTTCCTGCTGCAGGGAGATGGTTCTCTGGGCCACAGCTTGACATCTCTCTGCAGTGCAGAGTCTGGTTATAAGCCTTCTTCAGGAATGTTGACAGCAAGGGACTAAATAACACTGCGGACTAGTTGGATGCTTGCCATTTAGCAAGAAACAATCACATATCTTCTCTGGATTTTTTTAAAAAAAGATGGGATGGTACTAAATTCTTGAGAACTGTTGGAAGAAATGTCCATCTGGGTTCAGTTCCAAGTGGGGAGAAAGACATTGGAAACATGGAGGATGCTTGGAAAGATGGTTTAATGGTGAACAGGACCACATGGGTTTTAGGTCCTGAGCAGCTGAACACATGGAGTGTGTCAGGGTTCCAAGTAACACCCTCAATGAAAAAAGACAGTAAAAAAAAAAGTCTATTGTTGTACAAATTGGAAAAATGAAAAAGAAAAGAAGAAGACAGTAAAATATAGCTTCCAGGCCTGACTGAGTGGAGAGTGAGTGTTATTTATACCCTTTCTTGGGCTTTGAATGTGAGCTTCCTGTTCCTACAGCAAGGGCATGTATCTTATTGGTTGCAGACTCCCATGTAGAGTAATGTTTGTCTGAATCGAGTCTGGTTGAACCTTGCTGGATGATGTTACTTGGCATTACTTGGTTGTGTCATGTGGTGAGCTCTGCTGATATATCTATCCTGATATATCCTATGATGTCCTGGAGGGTCATGACTTAATCCCATCACCCTGGAGCTGAGGTCTTTTGTTTTGTAGACAGACTGGCCCAGTCTTAATATGCACCAAATATCTGTTAGGGGCAGGGAGCTGCTCTTTGTCTTTAAAAACCTGTTTCTCATTTTCTTGCCCAGGGAAATATAATATTCTGCCTTTTTAATATTTCCTAAAATATTTAATTCTTCTAGGAGGGGTGGGTGCTAACTTTCTTCAGAATTTATAGACATAGATAGAGCATCAGATTAAATACACATAAATTATGCTAGGAATATCTATTCCCCATCTGTATTCCTACCTGATGAGCTTTGATAACATCTCATGGGACAATAGTCTCTATCTCTACAGTAACTTCATCTACTTCAGCATGCAACCATTCTATCAGGCCTAGAATTCATCTTTTTTGTTGGATCTTCAGGCCTGCCACATTAACTACTGTGGGAAACTGGGAGGGGGGATTGTATGGAGCATGGGTGATATATAGTCATAATAACATTCCTTTCTCAGAAAGTCAAGGACATCTTGCCCTGCACTGGATGGCTGGAACTGGAAGGAATCTCCAGTTGGGACTGTGCTTTGATTGGACTCTGTGATGGGCATCTGGGTGTTGGACAGGGACTTGAACTTCTTCCCTGGAAGCTTTCAGAGTCAGGTTTTCCCAGATGTGCCAATATGACATCTCTAATAAAATGGAACTTTGAGGAAACTCAAGCCTCTGAGTTTTCTTTCATTGGGGGTGTGTGTGTTACTTGGAACCCTGACACATTCAAGTGCTGAAGAAGGGCAGGTGATTAGTTCTTGTGATGCCCATATATTGACAGATGCACAGACTGTCACTATATTTCTAAGTCTATTTAAGAGGACGGCTTGTCCCTTAAAGTCTTCCTATTTATTGGAAGGACCATTCACATCCATATCAGCTTCCTGCCCATCAACTGAGGCTCTTCTGTCTTCCATAACAAATAACCAGGATGGAAGTACATGGTATTTTTCACTGATGGTTCCAAAGCTCAATTTCCACCTAGGATTTAATATTTTCCTTTAATTACATACTTTTTAAAAGGCCTTAAAAACTGTTCACCATCTTCTTTATTGAGTTCTGAGGTAGCAGTGAACAGTAAAAAAAATGCTCTCACACTGTTCACTCAAGGAAAATGACAAAAGTCTGCCTTTTTTAGGGCAATTTCCATGCATTACAATAATGGAAGGGAAGGGAAAATGAAATAACCAGTGAGATAATGTACGTTTATAAACCCACAGTAATGCCACTTTTCAAACATGATATTTCGTAGCAGATTCAAAAGGAGGACTGTGAATTCAGAACACTGGGGTACCTCAGGAACTCAATGTTTTCAATGTTTTTTTCTAAATTACTTAGACAAAGTGATAGAAGGGATACTTATCAAATCTGACAATGACACAGAACTGGCAGGATTGCAAGCACCTCACAAGGTGTAAAAGGATTTTGTTATACCTGAGTAACCCTTCAGGTTATTCTTGAAGGGTTTTCACAAGGAAGACAATATCATAAGGAAGACAATGTATTCTCCACAATGGATAAGGGTAACACAAGAAGAAATGGAAACCCAAAAAAGGAGGAACTTTCTGACAATGATTAGCTTTTAAGCAATAGAAGAGGCTTCCTCCTGTAGCTATGGATCTTCCATCACTGGAATATTGTAAGCAAAAACTGGATGGCCATTTTTCAGGAATAATTTGAGAATATCTGCCCTGACAGTGGTCTAGAACACTTGCAATGTCCCTTCAAACCTTATGATTCTATTATTAAGACTATTGATCTTGATGACTATTTACAATTTTCAAAATCACAGTCAACCAGCTAAATATTAGCTGGTAGGAAAAATGCTGGAAGAAAGTTAACCACTATCCTATTCATATTTATGAACTTTCTAAATGCTTGACAGAATGATGGGCTAGATAAGATGTTGGCTTGATATGACAAGGTTCCTTTAAGGTCACATTTCTGAGTTTCCTTTAGATTGTTTTAGCCACATTTTTACGAGGGAGAACAATTTTTGTGAGGCTGAGAATTTTATACTTTCTATTCTAGTGCTGGTTGTATTTCATGTTGGGGGGATGGGGTTTTAATTTGTTGTTTTTGCTTAAAAGGCATTGCTCCATAAGTGGAATTTCTCTGGAACTCAAATCCTTCCATAAGCTGTAGATTGCATCACCAGAAATCAGCAAAAGGGTGCTAAGCTATACTGGCTATAATTCCTTCCAGATCCACAGACAGTTGTGATGTTCTTTCCCGACATTGTTTCTATCTACGTTGAACTTTGCCTGCTAAAACTAAATTTCCCTGACCCAACGTTCTCATCATCAAATAAAACCACCCCCAGTGTTACAAAAATATATGTCTGCCTAATAAACAGTTGTTTTACAAAGCAGTGAGATTTTCACACAGCCACAGCCTTCCCTCTTGCAACAGATTCCCAAGCCCCTCTCCAATTTTAAACTATGCCAGAAATGGGGATTCCTCTCTGTCTCTTGGGAGATTGTTCTGCGGAATTGTAGACTGTACTACCAGGAAGAAATGAGGATTTCCCCCTATCTAACCTCTATTAGGCATCGCTGGATTAGGAATTATTCCATGTTTTCCTAAGTAATATCTCTCTGGATTGGTTCTTCTTATCTTTGTTGTAATCTGTTATAATCCCTTTAATTTACAAGTACTGTAGCCTTACTTCTGATCATTGAGTATTTTTAACACCAATTTACAGACATCATAAGCATCAGCATTCCTTCTTAGCTCTCACAGTGAATGCTGTTAACTGAATCAAAAATGCCCTAATACATTCTTTCGCCCATGGCCAGTTATCTTGTTAAGATGGTTACCAGTTGCTATCATATTCAACTCAGACTCAGCAAAGCACATTTAACTTAAGCATCTCTCAGCTTCCGCTAGAACTCATGATATTAAGGAAATAAGGGACAATTATGGGAATGTGCATAAATATATACCGGTATATATACACTTTCATGCAAACCTATGGCAAAGAGGAAGGCAATGCTAAAATGGGCTGGAAGCAGTGGTGAAATCTAATTTTTTTAACTTATCGGTTCTCTGGGTGTGGCTTGGTGGGTGTGGTGTGGCTTGGAGAGCGTGGCTTGGTGGGCATGGCAGGGGAAGGTTACTGCAAAATCCCCATTCCTTTCCCACTCCTGGGGGAAGGATATTGTAAATTCTCCATTCCCACCCCACTCTGGGGCCAGCCAGAGGTGGTATTTGCCAGTTCTCCAAACTACTCAAAATTTCCGCTACTGGTTCTGCAGAACCTGTCAGAACCAGCTGGATTTCACCTCTGGATGGGGGTGTTGTTAAGCAAGGCTGTTTTGCTTAAGGGCCATCCCCATTTGTGACCGTAATGGGCAGGCTTCATTACAGTCATAGGTTGAGGACTACTTGTATGTATAAGAATTGTATTTCTTTTTTTACAATAAATGCTTCTATAATAAATCTGTTTGTATGAATGTACTTTTTTACTTGTTTATTTATGTTTATGTTAACATAAAAATTGAGGCTTTAGAGAAAATAGACGCGATAATTTACGCTACATTTCCAAAGTTGCATATACAGTCGAAACTTTTTATTCATTTAAAATGTTTATATGGCTACCCATCTTGCGCCACACAACTCAAAATGGGTTAAATATGGATGTGGATAGCGGTCATATATAATATTTGAATAGGCACATGGTATTATTGGATGCATCCTGAAAGCATATATTTCTGAAGGCTTCCTGGTTCATGGCTAGCTTGTTCTGTTATATGAGGGACCAAGCTCAAGAGGTGGGCAGGACTAGACTTCTTGGAAAGTGGTGAAGTTAGTTCCTTAAATAACCACAGTGTAAACCACTCATATTTTTGTTTTAAAAATCATATACTATAATTAAAAAAACTAAAAAAAGTTCCCAATCGTTGGCCTCATCCATCTCTTTTTACCCTAGAGACCTTTGTCACTTAGTAAAGTTTATAGAGTAACAAATGAGACAGCCTACCACTGTCCATTTTATGAAATGAATGACTTATGTTTTCAAAGTTACCTGCACGTCAATTCATAATAATGCAAAAATAAATGAACTGGAAAATAACTAAGATTAAAACTTAAAAAGTATAGTTAATAAGTTAAGATTCATTAGACCATGGAAATAAAGTTTCTTCAACAAGAAATTAAACCTTGATCACATGGTATATTGATGAGTTTTCTCGTGGCAGTAGGGGAAAAAAATCAGTTAGTAGATGGTATAAACATGCTTTCCATCTAGGATTTTAACTCAAGTACACTACACCACAGTTTTTCCATTGAAGTAAAAAATTATTCTTAGCTGCTGCCCATGCAGGTTAAGTCCAACATTGTTTACGCTTTGGTAAGTTCCAAATTTTTAGCAATATTAGTCACCATTTTAATAATATCTTTGACAGCTATTTATTTTCTGAATATCCTATCTTAAAACCATAGGAATAAATGATTAATTTTAGTTTATTATGATTGTCTACCAAATGGCTTTGGGGGGGCTTACAAGTAAAAATCAACTTATTAAAAGAAAAATATAACAGATCAGAACAGTAAAGTTTAAAAACAAGAAAACCAAAGCCAAACAAAACCAGAAAGTGAGTTTAAAATCATCTTGTCCCCAAAGCCTGGAAGAATGATCAGAACCAGAATCTTTTTGGGGGAGGGGACATTCCAGAGGGCAGGAATTGCAAAAGACTAGGAATGTATCTTTGGGTCCCACAAGTTGATATTCTTTAATGAGATCTGAAGCTCACCCACCCTGTTGGATCAAAGCCAATGGGCAGCGATAACAAGAGATAAAACATCCTTCAGATAGCAAGGCCCTTAAGTATGAAATGAAACCAGCATCTTGAATTGCACCTGGAAGCTGAATGGCAACCAGTACTACTTACAAAGCAGCTGGATTATACATTTATAACAGCCCCCATCACTGCCTAGGCCACAATATTCTGGACTAGCTGCAACCCACGTACAGCACATTACACTAATCCCAATTGTTAGGTAACTAGAACATAAGTGATTGAAAGACCTGTTTCTAGAAAGGTACACTTTTGCACAAACTAGACCTATGTAAAGGGCCTCTTGGTTACAGCTTCCACCTGCTCTATGAACAATAGTTGATAGGCCAAGATGATTTCCAGATTGCCCACATGTCTTGCAGGCAGAAGTATAACTCTTATTTTAGAGAATCACTAACCTTGAGATCTGGAGTACCAAACTAGACCAGAGAAGATCTCCTGAGCAATTCCATATGCCTTCTAACTATCGAGTTTAGTGTATCTCATTTCTCAAATTTCAGTAGGCTGTCCCCTCAAGGCTCCTATCAAATCTCAATAAATCTCACTAAAAGTGTGTTTGAAGATAAATATTGCGGAAATCTGAATTTCGCACCCAACATACCTTGATTTACAACCCCAAGATACTATATGATACTGTCTTCTTTTTAGCATAGAACTTGTAAATAGAAAATTAATGAAGGTGTCTTGATTATCAATCCATACATTTATTTATATTTTAGATAACTGAAACTGTAAGCTGGCTTGAAACATTAAAGAACAGGTTCTTTAAAGAACATTCTGCATAAGGTTAGCCTGAAAGGAAGGAACATCGTGGCAGTGGTGAAATGCTACGTACTTGGTCCGGTTCGGGCGAGTAGATAGTGGCGGCCGCCAGTGGTTCGGAGAACTGACAGCGGCCATAGCGCGAGGCTCCACCCATCCGAACATCACCATTTCCTGTTTTTTTGCCATCTGCGCATGCGCAAAGCCTTCTGTGCATGTGCAGAGGGTGAAAAGGTGTGTGTGATATAGGTGCGTGTGCAAATCGTGCACTTCTGAACCGGTAGGGAAAGTAAGTAGATTTCACTGCTGCATCATGGATATGAATCTATGTTATGTTTTAAAATACTATTAATCCACCCAGCCCAACCTCTAGAAGTCCTTGGAACTATATATTTGATGTGCGACTAGACAAAGCAACTCACAAAGACATCCAGCAGAGAATGTCTAGACTCGGACAACACAGTTTCTCCTGCCCTTCAGTGAGTGATGAAAAACATAAAAATGAGCAAGACAGCTGCTACAGAAAGATGACATCAGACTTCATTGCTATTGGCCAATGTATATTTCTTCTATTATAATCTTGTGGATGAATCCACATCAGTTACAATTCTCCCAACAATTCTCTATTGGGCAATGGTAGAACTGGATTGCCTTCAGTCACTTCCAGTAACTTCAACCCATTTCCAGTAACTCCCATCATTTCTAAGCAAGCTGCAAAGTTATTTCCCTTTTCTGCAGCTTACTTGATATCTACATTGGATGCTGAAGACGTTGGAGAAGCCTAACTTTGCCAGATTGCTTGTTGACTGTACATGACTCCTGTTGTCTTGTGGCCTTCAGGTAAGGGCATTAATACAACACTGCTTTAGTGTATTGGAAAAATGTAACCGACATGCAAAGAATAACTTTGACCGGTGTTTTCATGACGGTGGTGCTTGAGAGGTCATTTCGTGGCTTGCAGACTATGGCAGCTAGATTTCTTTTTATTGTTCCTCAGATCTATGAAGTTCCATTGAAGGATTGACTTGGTAGAACTTGAATGTTGCCATATGATTGAGTGGGGTCTCAGGTTCACAGAAGACTAATGAGGGAGTGTAGTTTGATTCACAATTACCCTATACAGTGTTGAGGTACAGCTGGCTCTTTCTTCACGTGACTAGTGGATTCACAAAGCACATGCAGTTTATAATGTGTCAATCCAATCAAAAGTAACATCAAAAATAGGCCCAAGAATAAAAAGACTGAAGTAAAATATAGCAAATACAACACAGTCGAATAAAGCAGAGTAAAAAGTTGATGAAATAAAAACGACAGAAGATTAATAACCGACGTAAATTTTGGGGAGAAAAGTAATTACCGTATTTTTCTAAGACGCACCTTTTCTCCCCCTAATTGGGGCTGATAATTCAGGTGCGTCTTATACTCCGAATG
>JANHFT010002902.1:43409-56439 GCA_032467955.1 Pseudoxenodon macrops | reverse complement strand
CATTTCTGTTGTTGAGTGAGACATTTGTTAAGTGAGTTTTGCCCCTTTTTATGACCTTTCTTGCCACAGTTGTTAAGCGAATCACTGCAGTTGATAAGTTACTAAGCCTGCTGTTAAGTGAATCTGGCTTCCCCATTAACTTTGCTTGTCAGAAGGTGATCACATGACCTTGGGACACAGCAATGTTCATAAATATGAACCAGTTACCAAGCACCTGAATTTTAATCACATGATCATACGGATACTGCATCAGCGGTGAAATCTACTTACCTTTCCTACCGGTTCGGAAGTGTGCGTTCCGCCACCGTCGTATCTGATTTTTGACCCTCTGAGAGTTAAAAACAGGAAGTGATAATGTCCGGGTGGGTGGAGCCTTGCACTGCCACCGCTAATGGTTCTCTGAACCACCCGCCGCCACCACTACCAGCATGCCTGAACCGGGCCAAACCAATAGGATTTCACCACTGTGCTGCATAGGTCATAACTGTGAATAAGTCACTTTTTTCAGAGCCATTGTAACTTTGAATGGTCACTACAAACAAACTGTCATAAGTTGAGGACTACCTGTATTTGACAGACCTTTATAAGCCCCTTGAGATAGCTTCTGTAGGGAGACTAGTGATGCCTCATGGGTATCACTTGAAATACATTCATAATATTGCTAGACAGATCCAGTAAGTGGAAAGAAGAGAAGGTTTTGTCTTACAGGCCAAATTTGAACTAGCATTAGAAATGGAGAGGTACAGGATGCAGCCCATTCCATTCCAAGAAGCAGGAATTCCAGCTGTCACCTCCACGTGGAATGGCTACTATGGAATGCTCACCCAATGGTTGCAGTTCTTTTTCTTGGACAATATTTTCATATAAAAAGAATCTACTGGACTAGGAAGGAGCTTTTTAAAAAAAGAAGACTTTGGAAGCCATAAAGGAATTGAGATGTGTACTATTTAGGGTTTCTGCAAAAACAAATAAAATGGTTGTTACAGAACAAGTACTTAGAAGAAAATGCGATGGAAAACTCTTGGGAGAACACTGTGTTTTAATAGGGTATGTGTGGATAGCATTACTGAAGACTGTGCTCTAACAGAGCAAAAATGCATCCGAATTCCTCCAGGGTAAAAATATTCATAGGCAGACTTCATAGCACAATCACAATCATTTTTCTTCCTCTCTTTTCCCCCCCACCAGTTTTCCACACTAGTAGTTTCTAGAAGTTATCTTCATTTGGAATTGTAAGTGCCTCACAAACCAGTTCCTACCGGTAGTTCGATGCAGAATCTGCTGAAGAATTTACTGGTATTTAGATTGAAAAACAAGAAATTATAACCATGGGCTTTTTATTCCTTCATACACAGGAATCTGCTTTAGATCAAATCACATCACTCTACATTGACTGGCAGCTTCTATTGAAGCCATACACAAGGGTCTTTCTTAACCCTGGGGGTTGAACTTGGGAGATGCCATGCCTATAGAAAGCATATGCTCTATCACTGTTTTGTGACTCTTTCCCAAAATATGAGAGAGAGCTGGCATTTTTCCACAATAGCAAAACAACCGTAGTTTACGATAGAGAAAAGTGATCTGCATGCAGAAAGTCTTAGATTTAGTCTTGGCATCTCCAGTTAGAAGAATCAGCTAGCAGATGATAGCAAGGACTTCTTAAGACCTGGATAAATTTCTATTAACCAGAGGTGGGTTCTGAATCTTCTTACTGTCGGTTCACTCAGTGTCATGCCTTGAGCACACACACAAAGCACGTGAGCAAGCGCATGGGTGGCAGTCAGAAACTAGCTTCTGCGCATAAGCAGAAGCAAAATCCAAAATGGCAGTGCCCATGGAGCCACCAACAGAACCGGTTCCATGACGTCACCACGGAGTTACTACCTACTCTATAGAACTGGATAGAACTGGTAGGAACCCACCTCTGCTATTAACTCTGGCTTGAATGAACCAGTAGACAGATATTCCAGAGACCTCCTGTCAGCTAAATGAAGATTAAATTCAGTTGGCTTTATTCCACTTTTGTTGAGACAGTGGCAGAAGAGCAGACAGATAGGTACAAGGAAGCCCAAAGCAGATCCAATGTATGATATGGGGATTGTCAAAGATTTGTACCAGGAATAAAAACTAAATTCTAGAAGCCTGGCACTCTGACAAATTAGCCATCAATAGACACATAGACATTAACAAAATCTATAGACTATGTAAAAGAGACAATCAACCAGCCCAAAGAGGAATAAAAAGACCCAGCAAGCAACACCCAGATCAGTATAGATTAACTCCAAGGTTAACATCAGATAAACAATCAAGTGAACAATCAAGAAACTGCCAAAAAGCCAACAATGAATAGCCCAACCAAAGAATCTCTAAGTCCATTTCCTACCAACACTGACAGAGCAAGTTACTAGAACAGGGTCATGGCGTCATGGCGGTGTCACGTGATGTTTCTGGACGTTCTCCCCTTCACTAAAGCGGGAATGGGTGTGGCATGATGCATTGGGCCATGAGTTTGGCAGTCCTAGAATATAAAACTGACAGCAAACCACACTACTTACTAGCACTAATGATGTTACATAGTTTGGGTAATGAAACATCTGCAAGAAAAAAAGCAACAAGGACCCTCACTAAATTCTCTCTTTGAATGAGGAGAGAGTTTAGCTTCTATTCCTTCTCAAGCAGACATTAGAAGGTTAAATAAGTAAATTATTGCAGAGAATTAGAAACTCATACATGCAAAGACATTCTCCATGTAATGACACAAGGAACTCTGCTTTTCTCTGTTAGGTTCCCAGTTTAAATCTTGGGCCTTTTTCTCTTGTCTTTTCCAATCAGTAGCATCTGGCTGCTTCTTTTTTGAAACCATGAGGGCTTCTTCCCTCTGTCCCTTATTTGCAAAATGACTTTCTTTGATGTGAGAAAACAGACATTTCTGGCACACCAGCAGCAACTCTTTAACAGTCTGGATACTCTAACACTTTGTCCCCTGCCCCAGCCATAATTTCAATCACCAATGTCAACTATTTATTCAGAAACAAAACATAAACAGCTACGCAAGAATTTGCCTCATACTGCATCTAATTTTAATCTCAGAAGGCTTTATAGAAGCTTCTTTACAAATAACAGGAAGTGCTTGGAACTTCTTTTTTCTAATACAATGTAAATAGAAGTATTCTCACTTAGCGACTGACTCATTTGGTGACTGTTCACAGTTATGACTATGATGAAAAAGTAACTTTACAACCAATCCTTGTATTTATTACATTTATAGGTCCCTAAAGTAAAGGAAATCTGAAGTCATAAGCACAAGCGTGGTTTCACTTAGCAACTGCTTCATTTAATGACCAGGTAGCTAATCCCAATTGTAGTTGCTAAACAAGAATTACTTGTATTTTGTGTATGTGTTATATGGAGCAGCTCCCATCCCTTAATCCCTTTTTAACTGCTTATGATTTATTTGAGGAAAACCCCATTTTATTTGGCATTATATGGTCACAATTTTCTTATAAACCTCTCTGTACATATTTTCTGTAGAAATGTAATATAAATATTTCAAAACAGATAAATAAGCATTAAAAATACATTTTAAAACCCTATGAAACAGCCCGCCAAAGGATAAATGTAGAAAGTACAAGTCCTTAATTCTTCCCCTTTCCAAGCCCCCTGGAGTCTCTTTATGAGTAATAATTGGGGACAGTAGCAACTAAGATAGGTAGCAATCAGTACAAAATGATTCCTTCTTTTCAGAGAACAAATTAGTATTGGACTGGGTACATAAACTTAATCAGCGGCTTACCATCTCTTTGTACTTTAGAGCAACAACATAAATGTTGGATTATCTCTTTATTATGATGCATTGGACTTGTTTTGGTAACGGCAGCATCTTCTCCCTCAAATATGTTTAAAAATCAAATAGAGAGAGACAGTTCATCGTTTCTTAATTCCAGAAATATGTTAAAACTGAGAATTGCTAAACACTGCAAAGCAAAACATGACAGCAGATAGCTAGGATTAGATTGCCACAAATGTTTCAGCTTAAAAATAAACAGATTTTTAGCATAAAATATTACACAAACTATGATGAAGATGGCAAGTTGGGTACAGTGAGGCCTTTGTTCAGAGGTGGGTTTCAGCAGGTTCTGACCAGTTCTGGGGAACCAATAGCGGAAATTTTGAGTAGATCGGAAAATGAGTAAATACCACATCTGAGTGGCCCTGCCCCCATCTATTCTCTGCCTCCCTAGTCCCAGCTGATCGGTAGGAAATGGGGATTTTGCAGTATCTTTTCCCAGTCACGCCCACCAAGTCACACCTACAAAGCCACACCCACCAAGCCACACCACACCCACCAAGCCACACCATGCCCACCAAGCCACATCCACAGAACCAACAGTAAAAAAAATTGAATCCCACCACTGCCTTTGCTGCTGGCTGATTGTCACCAGATTGCAAAACCCCTGGATACAGAGCAGTATCTCTGGTATAAAAGTTGTAAAGATTTCCAGTTTAACACACTAGTAGAGTTAAGATACAGACTCCTACAAATATCATTCTAAATCACTTGTATATTTGGATTGCTTTATTGTGGTAACAGAGCATTAGTGATTAATAATCCTGCACACCAAAGAATGGCATTGCATATAAGAGCATACCAAGGTACAGGAGATAACAGGGGACGTGATAAAATATCACAGCAGGAATGACTCCTTTCTTCTAGGTCAGCCCTCCCCAACCAGATCCTCCAATGGTACGAAGACTACAGGCTTCTACACTCCAAAACATCTGGAGGACACCCCAGGTTTGGAAAGACGATGACTCTACACATTTCTTTCCAGACACACCTGTGTGGTCCCGTTCTCCTTACTTCTATGCCTTCCCTGCTTTTCTCAATGTTGCAAAGTGACCCCTGTGCTGGGTGGCTAGTGAGCTTTTTAAGTGCTTATCACATGGCACAATGCCACAAGAGCCCTGCCTTGGCAGAATCGGAGACCCAGGTCAAGTGAGGTGATGAGAACAGGACCCTGGGAGCCTCCAGCCAAAGGAGAAGACAAGTTGTTGTTCAGTCTTGTGCAGAATGCAGGCCCTACTGAACGATTAATGGGAAAAGCCATCACATTTATTGCGAAAAAAACAAAATTTGGGATTGCTGCGGCCATGACATCATTGCCTGCACTGCCAGTATAAATAGCATTTGGAAGATTCGTTTGTTTTGTGCTATTTAAAATTATTTAGTGTGGGAGTCTATTTCAACTGGGGTGGGGAATGGATACAGGCACATAGAGTGAGGTAGCCATATTCATGTTTATCTTAAATGTTTATTTATAAAATTGGTGTCCCCTGTACCTAAAATGGACATATTCTACTCTGAAACAGAGTACAATTATGGGGGAAAGCATTTTATGAGCTGCCATTTCATTCCCTATTTTTATAAAAAAAAACTTTTGTAAACATGCACACAAATAAAACAGTAATCCAAATGAAGAGCTGGTTTTGTCACATATAAAAGGTTATGCAGTGTTTGTGTGTTTATGTGTATTTGTGTGTGTGTGTGTGTGTTTGTATATGTATGTATGTGTATGTGTATATGTATGTGTGTGTGCATACACATACATACATACATACATACATACAATCAGCATGATTCCAAGCATATTTACTAAATAGCCAGTCTTAGGAAATTCAGTGGGAGTAGCTCCTCCTAAGTATATGTACTTAAACTTTCAAGTACCTTACAATTTTTAAAATGCATATTTTAAAAGGGAGGGGTTAGTTCCCTCTAAACATCATGCTCCTACTCTTGAAGTAAACATGTTTTTGAAATATGTGGCAACTAATGAAAAATGCTAGCTAGCAACCTTGAAGGCTAAACTGTCGGTTATGAGCTAGGTGCTAATGAGCAATAATATTCTGCAGTCTTCTATTGCATTCCATCTCCCCCAATATATTCCCTGCATGTTCCAGGAAAATTTTTCCTAGGGACAAGATTCTCTAAGGCTAATTCATACAAATTCTGAAATATACGGAAACCCTCTTCATGACACCTGCTTCCACAAAGATATCGATGATCATCCATGCTGCACAATCAATCTTTCCTTTCTTTTTAAACCCTAGCTTTTGTTTTTTGGTGGCGGTGATGGAGCAGTTGCAAATGTTGTTCGGAAGCATGTTTCCAAAACAAACAGCTTAAGTATAGTAAATAATAACAGGAGAGAGACAAAGGAGTAGCACACAGATCTACAGCAGCTTCTGTTCCTTTGGCTGCTCACCTAATCCTGTGGCCACAAGGGACAGGAGAAATCCAGCCTTTTTGTGGCCAAGAACGTAGCATTACCTTGATCCTTGCACAGGCTGAAAAGCTGGTCAGCGACAGCAGTATCACAACAGAGATTTGGAGGCCTCATATTTTTCTGAGCTGAACAGCCTGGCCCATAAACAGCAGAATCAGGAAGAGAGGTTTTCACAAGCTTAACTGGCCAGGCACAAAAGAACTAATTTTCTTTGCAATTAGAAGCACGTACCTTAGTATCTAGTGGTATGTCTACAGAGGGATTTGTTTCAAGAAAACTGATGGATATTTTAATAATGATACCCTTAATTGTTCCATTTGAAACTTATGTTTCATGAGGGATTTGTTCACATGATCTAGCTTCTTTGAAAGAAATTGCCATGGTGAGAATAGAGGCAGGAATGTATAGACTTGCAACCACCAACTCTACTGGTTGCAACATAGCTATTGCCAGGAAGAAAGGCAGGAGTAGGTTTAGACAAAATATGGACAGTTATCATACACCATAATTATCTTAATTATTAAGTATGTTTGTTTGTGTACACACACACACACACACACACACATATATATATATTACTTAATGGCTACAATTACTGCTAGCAACTTACAACTTTACCTCTCATTTGATTATTAAGTGAAATGGCCCCTAAGCTAAAAAAAGCCTCCATGATTGAAACTTATGGTTTTACTTCAGCCTTATCTATTAACTCTGCTTGCCATACACCAATTGTAACATGTGCAGATGGTGATGGCATAATCATGGTTATTGTGGCAATGATAAATGAATAGATTGGTTGCAAAGGATTTGTAAGTGCCATTGGAATTTTGAATGATTGAATGAAAACTACCTGTATCACATCTACAGGTATTATATAATTGGCCCAGATTTTCTGCCTAAGCAGGGAGTTGGACTAGAAGACCTCCAAGGTCCCTTCCAACTCTGTTATCCTATTCTATTCTATTCTATTCTATTCTATTCTACATGGTGGTTCCTTTCATGTGAATAATGGGGCAGAAGGAGCCACAGTACATCATAGCACAGACCATGATACTCACAAAACATATGATGGCATATTATTCTTCTAGAATAGAGAATTAATGCAATCCTTACTATTGAGCTGAACAACCTGGCCCATAAATAGCAGAATCACAGGGAGAGACACAGGGAACAAAGGGTACAAAGAGGAAGTCAAAGAGAACAAGAAGGCTAGACCTGGAAACCAACTGTTTTAAAAAAGAGGAAGCAAAGACAAAGAAAATACAGAGGAGTCCTTCCCAACATAGTTCAGCTCACCTAAAGTTGAGGGAAAACTGTCATAAAATCTCCCAGGCCTGTTTTTTGATCATGCTACCAAATCTCTATTAACATAATATATAACTAGGAGGACTCTTGACCCACCAATATGTAGCCCAATATCTGTGTGTTCCATAGGTGGGTTCCTACCGGTTCAGACCGGTTGTATAGAGTAGGTAGTAAGCCGCTGTTGACATCACGGTGACATTACGGAACCGGTTCTGATCTGTGGACGCCGCCATCTTTTCTTTTGGAATTTTTTTTTAGGGTGAGGATTTTTGGGGGGATTTTTTTCTTTTGTGCATGCGCAGAAGCCAAGGTTCCGGAACTGTGCATGAATCACCACCTTGTTTTCAGCTTTTTTGGGGGTAATTTTTTTTGCACTGCGCATGTGTGCACGCGCCCATGAGGTGCAGCCATGGGAGGAAGAGAACCGGCAACGAGGTAAGTTAGAACCCACCCCTGGTGTGTTCTTTCCTGATTACTTCAGGGAGGCAATTCTGTTGAACTGTCATTCAGCTGTACTTCTCCTTGCTTTCAAGAGCTAATTTGATCACAGAGCTGGATCATGGAGATAGGAAGAAGCAAATCATTTTAAACATGACTTGTTTTCTTTCTGTCATGGGAGAGAAAGAGAGACTTGGTCAGTCCCAGAAGTTCTATATGCTCAGAAGATGTGTAACATAGTTACATGTTACCTGTGTAACATGCCAAGAGTGGCAAGGACAACCCTTGAGGAATGAGGTTGCAGTATCACAATAACCATCATTGCTTCAGTTGCTGTGGACTGCAAACACCCTTTCTTTTCCACCTATAGAGGAAGGCAGAACACAGCAGTATGAATGGCATAGTAGTAATGAAAGGAAAAGGCAGCGTAATGCTCAGGCAGACATGTGGTAGCACAGCTTGGATGACAGTGTGCACTGGCTATCTGGTAAGGTTCGTAGAACTGTCATAAAATAAGTGAGATGAAAAAGAAAGAACAGATGTTATGAGATTAAAACAAATATTTATTTAAACCAAATCTTAACATTCGGATCAGAAAGTAAAACATTTGACATCACTGTTAAATTATCAAACGTTGTTTGGCATTGGATTCATGTATTTGTTTTCCTTATACTTGCCTTATTTTTCTTATTCTGTTGTACTATTTTCTGAGCTAAATTACATGCACAGCCTTTAAAGATTGATCAGGCTGGAAACTAATTACAGGACTGCTTCTTATTATTCTTATAAATCCCTGCTGTTCTTTTGAATAGCAGATGCTGATGCTACATTTGCATAATCATACCCTATAGAAGAACTCACAGCAAGAAAAATGAACAAGGATCAAAATCAACATCAGGTAACATAAACTCCCAGCTTTAAAATACTTCACAATGTCAATAAACGTTGACATTCATGTACTGATGATTTATCATAAATCAATTGTCCTGATTTTGGAATCAGGACCAAAATATATTGTTCATCAATCCAATCATAAAAGGTATTTTAAGACCTAAACTTTGAACGTTTGCTGTCTTCAAGAATTTTTGGCTTCTCAAGTTTTCCTGTGTGGAAAACTTTTTCAAATCTTATTTATTTTTTCCAAGCCCTTAATTTTGGTCAACTCAAGGCAATGTATATACTTAATATGCTAAACAGATATTCTATGTATTACTGTGGTATGCTAAATGGTTACAAAGCATGGGAATAAACATTTGCCTCCCCTTCGTTTTGCCATATTCTTCTATTTTTAATCCTAATTAAATTCATTTATTTTTGTTTGGTACAATATAAATATTGCATCTACTTATATCTTCCACAAACTGTCAGGTTTCTAGACCTTTTGAGAAGGACAATGGAATTATAACTACAAAGTGGATGGATTTAAAAAGAAGACCTATAAACAACATTTCCCTGGTTCAATTTTCATGTTTGTGATAAATGTAGTATAAAGATAGCTTGTAGTATACTTTTAGTAAAGGTGGACGTTACTGACCTACCTGCAAGGTTATAGCAAGAAGTACTGAAAATAAATATAATCTGAATATACTAAAGGGTAGTACTGCGATTTTCTAGGAAGAAAAATGATAGAAATGTTGAGGTGAAGATCAATAAACAGCTCTCAGACTGAACCTTGGTTCGCCTAATATTTGAATGGCACCTTTGTGAGTTCAGTTTCTACATCCAGATCTGGCTCTACATTTTCCTGTGGTTCAGGATTCTGTGTAACTGAGATTTTGGTTTCAACAGTTGTGCAGGACACAGCTGGAGGGCTTCACAGACAGCTCTCTGGCTGCAATGTGTGGAAGGATTTCTAAAACACGAAGCAGCTGTGTACAGAAGCCCGGGGAGCTGTCCCAATACATAGTCTTCTTTTCCAGGACTAATAAAAGGACAGAGTGCCTGTGTGGCATTGCAGCTGGGCAGAGGAAACCTAGGCCCTCACATCCCTTCAACTGGGTGGAAGTTCCTTTTTTGCAAACCTACCTTAAGTTGATCTTGAAACGGTTTCATGCTGGCTGCACAAGCTCTTGGGAATAAAATCATGATGAAAATGGGAGAAATTGCACTCTGAGAAAAACTGGGCAAGAATCAATTTTGGGTATGTTTTGGTTCAGGTTCGCTCCTCAGAAAAAAATAATGCATATAATGAGCTCATTTATAACATAGCAAGCAAAAATATGGGTTTAGAGTGGTGTCACACACAAAGGTGGACCCAGGGTTTTTGATTACTGGAGGGAAGTGAAGGAAGTGAAGGAAGAGGGCATCCTCTACATTGTCATCTATGGTAACTAATATGAGCACCTGTAAGTAAAGGATAGAGGGCAAATTATGAAATGTGTGTGATGTCACCATACATGTTACTTGTATCAGCTATCATGAAGCTAGTATGTAATCATGGCAGTGTCATCTTTTGACAAAATGTTTTGGTGTTTTTTGCTGCAGGCTCTGAAGCCCATTTTTACATCTATTCTTGGAAGTAAATGTGTTTCCAAACATAGTTCTCTGTGGCCATTCCTGAAATACTCCCCAAACCTCTGGAACTACTTTGCTACAAGTCATGATTGTCTTGATTACATCTGGATAAGTCAAACAATGCTCTCATCAGGTGACCAACAGGTGAATACAAAACTCTGTATCCATAATGTAGCCTCCCTTCTATTCTCCTTCTTGTTGCATGCTTTGTTTCTTTTGCACGATGAGTTTTTTTAATGTGTCACTGCACTACTCTTTAGTTCAATAACATGGATACAAGGACAAGGGATTTACAGCAACTCAATAACTATGGTGATCCAAAAAGTAGATGGATGTCAGACATTTTCAAAAACTCTATCTGCTTCAGGTTGCTTCACTGCTCTTGCAATTTCCACAATAGAACTAGAAGTTAACTACCCCAAAGAGACAATAATGTGTACTTATGTGGATGCATACACACTTTGGACTAATGCAGGTGCATTACTCCATTCAACAGAGTGCACTACAAGTTATAGAAGATTGCAGTCCTTGTCTCTGAAACTTCAAATACACTCCCAAGAAATTGACATGATAGGATTTTAACATTGTATTATTTTTCAACATAGACTGGCAAATAAGTTTGATTTTGTTGATCCCTAAGAGGTTCTTGGGGAACCACCAAAGTCCTAGGACCGCACTTTCAGAAATAAAATGCCATAAATCATTTAAATTAAATAATTTAAATCAACTTCATATAGCTACTCTTCCTGGTGCAGATGCTGAGCACAAATAACTACATCCGTGAGCACTATAGATTTCACAAACTAGTTGCAGATGCATCATATGCTGTATCACCATGTGCATTTGATTCAGGGATATGCACTTTTTTACGTTATAAGAACCCCCAACACATGGACATTCCATAAAGCCATGCAATAAAGCATATCTGATTATTGAAGTCAATCCTAGTTATATGAAATGCTGTTTCTATTCCAGGTCTTTCTGGCTAAACAGATTATCCTACTTAGGAGGAAAAATGGATGAAAGCAAGATAAAACATTGGCTGATGACTAAATGATGATGACAGCTGCATGCCCTGTGAAATCACTATAGCGAAACATTGCCAGTGCATGTAAAAAAGTCCATCTGGAAGCAGAAATAATTATAAGCACATTTATCATATTTAAACCCATGGAGATATTTCATGTCACCTTTCAGTTTTTCACCTGAATCCATCTTCCTCATGTGAGGTCCAATATTCAGACAGTATTAAACCTCCTCCACCTTTTTCCTCCAGTTTGGCCCTTGACACCACCCAAGGTTTTGAAAATGTATGCAAGTCCAATAAATATGTGAAATGTGGGGTGGAAACTTTAAGATACATTCCTCTATAAAAGATTAGAAAATAGCCTAGGGAATTTTATCAGAGATATTGTTGCTCTTGTCTTGCCTTTTTCCCCCCAAATACCTAATATTTCCCATTTCAAATGATACTACAGAATGCTCCATGTAAGATTTAACAGCATAAAACCACATAAAAGTGCTAACTGTTGCTGTTTCATGGAATATGTGAAATTTTGAATTTGATGATGAATAGATTACCTGTTACAGATTACGAACAATTATGGCAGCTCTGTTCAATAGTTTTTGACAGTGTTTACAGTTGGGCATGAACCTAGCTTAGTAGTAGTGTGACAGGTGATGTGAAAATGCCGTCTGTACATTCCACTCACATGGGTAAGAGCTGGGTTCTAAAAGGTTGATACAATAACTCGTTGTTGTCGGCTGTTCAATCATATCCGATCCTTAGCCACTTTATGGATGCCTTTCTGTCTCACACTGCTTCCTTCAGATCTGCCATGGTCATCTCAGTATCATCTTTTATAGTGTTCAGCCAACAGGTGCTAAGGCAGCCCCTTCTTCTTTTTCCACGGATCACTCCCACCATGACAGATTTTTCAAGTGAGTCAGCTCTCATGACTTGACCAAAGTATGACAGCAATCTTGGCTTCAAGTGGGGGTGGGTTTTTTTTTTGTAAGGTTCAATCTAAGACTATAACTAGGACAATAACCAGCCTTACAAAAATGGCAACTAAATGAATGGATTTTGAGAGGCATTTAAAAGATGAAAGATGATCTAAATGAACTGCGCTGAGTCTGGTTCTTCTAGTCCCATGATGGCAAACCTATGGCACATGTGCCACAGGTGGCATGTGGAGCCATATCTGAGGGCACATGAGGTGTTGCCCTGTCAGCTTCAGCACGCATGAACGCAGTGGCCAGCTGATTTTCGCCCTTCCAGAAGGCAGGGGGAGGCCTTTTGCACCCTCCTCAGGTTTCAGGAAAGCCTCTGAAGCCTGTGGATGGTGAAAAACGGACCTAATGGGCCTACCGGAAGTTTGGAAACAAACTTCCGGTAGGCCCATTGGGCCGTTTTTCGCCCTCTCCAGGCTTCAAGAGGCTGTCCTGAAGCCTGTAGAGGGCCAAAAATGGTCCAACCGGACGGCCCG
>JANHFT010002902.1:28174-43309 GCA_032467955.1 Pseudoxenodon macrops | reverse complement strand
GCGAAAAATGGTCCAACTGGAAGTCCAGAGTGAGGCCTGTGTGCATGCGCAGGGGGGTGGGAGTGTGGAGGGTGGGAAGAGCATTGCATTATGGGTGTGGACACCCTTTTGGCATTTGAACAAAAAAAGGTTCGCCATCACTGTTCTAGTCTATACTTCTCAGTCAGAATACCCAGGATTCTATTATTCCCAGTATATAGTTCAACCAATTCAGAAAAAAAGAACCATGCATAATAGGCTTGATCACTTCCATTTTTGAATTACGTTGTAGGATTTTACAGCATTTGGCTTGGTAGAGTTTATCTGTCTACAAAGAGAGAACAGCATGCTGTACAGCTGGAAACATCACTAACAGATAACATTTTTTAAAGTAAAAGATTCTGAAGATATTGACAATAGAATTCTGGTGTTTCTGGACATAATTAAAACCATTGGACTGATAATATTATAGAAAATTGTTAACTACAGTTATTTTGTCTTTTATGAGTTCTTCATATTTGTCTCAGCACTGCCATTCCAGGGAATGTCTCTTCATAGCCCTTACAATTAGTAGTGGTATCTATTAGTTTTAGGAGATCACTTAAGTGTCTTCCAACACTTAATGTCTTCCAAGTACAAATCATCTCAGTTTACTGATAGTGAAAATTGTTGCTCCACTTACTTCCAAAGATTACAGGATTTTATATAAGTTATTCAATCAAGCATTTTCCCTTGTAAAATAACATTAAATCAGAGATTTAAAGATGGAAAGGATTGGAACTGAAGCCTGCACTCCAGCATAAAGCACATAACGGCTGAATTTTTTTTATGTGCTAAACCACAGCAAGATGTGTTCAATTCTAGCTTTGGAAGAAAAGTGTCAGTTGGGGGACAGAAAAGTCTTTCATTGCCTTTACAATTAGAGCAATTATCAAAGTAGTTTGCCTGAGAAGGCCCTCTGAAGACAGAACATTCTCTAAGCAATGGAATTAAGAAAACCAAGTCAATCAAGCAATAAAGTTTCCCCAACCATTAGGGCATAAGTCTCTTTAGGGTCATTCTTCAGGGTAGAATGAGGAGCACCAACATTTGTGAGGGAACAGTAGAGCAAGCAATGTAAGATTCATAATGACTCCATTGCTCAAATTATGGCTCAAATTATGAGGATTACCCTATGTCCTTCATCTTATCATGTGTTTATTGTATATTACATAATTTATATCATTGATGGGATGATATCACAACATACATGAAATCATCATGAGAACATCAAAACGAACATACAAAAAAGAAATCCAGGCCATATCCTTGACCTCAGGAACATGCAGTCAGGCACTGGGAAAACAAGACAGCCATCTTTCCCCATCTTCTATACACTTCTGGACACTCCACTGATGTGGATTTCTCATTTGATTTCATCACAGGCTTTTACAGGAGATATGCAACCAATGAGCTTGTTGCCCAGATTCCAAATGTGGAATTCAAAATGGAAATTAGGGCATTTTCTGGTATTCTTTTTCTTGCAAAATTAGGCATGTAAAATGAAATAAGTGGTTTGTTTGTGATGTTCCCACCATACAGCTTACCTGGGTAGAGTTAGTCAAACCATGTTTAAATGTAGCCTCAGTTTGGGAATATATATAGTCTTGTTCATGTTTAGTTAACTGGATCAATTTATGTAGAGAGCAAAGGTGATAGCCTTGAAACAATACTCAGAAACAATTATGTAAACAAAGAAGATAGAAATATTACTTAAGTCTTGGGAAGAACAGAATATTCAGAAAAGACTCAGGATGACTTGTCCCTGACTCATTGAGGTATAAGAAGGAGTGGAGGAGAAGCAGAATCAGACTGGCAAGATTCTGTTGTTCAACCCTATCTCAATCAAATGTAATTCTGATCTTCTTACGCAGTCTGTTTTCTGATTTGTTGTCCTCCAAAAAGATGACATCTGATCCATTTTTCCTGTTCTTATGACAACCTTTCTCTTTCTCAGTTAAGTCTTTTGAGGAACCAGGGACAATGTGGAAGCCTATTGTGATAAACTGAGATTCCCAATTTATTCTTAGTTTTCTTTGCATCACCACTTTCTAAAAGCTCTATTGTTTGCTTGTAAATCTTTTCATATTCCATTTCTGTTGCCTAATTAAACCCCGTGTTTTTACATTATTTCTCTTCATTGCCCAGATTCTTCTGATTACAGACAGTCCCCCTCCTTCTTCATAATTCAGTTTCTGGCTGGCTTTCCCAAGGCAAAGTTCAAATCTCCTTGTCAATACAAAGACAGTCTGAGTTTATGGAAATCCTCATGAACTGGGCAAGATGCTTGTATGGCCTGCCCTGCCAGGACTTGCTGTCCTACATTCTAACTACAAGAGGAATTCTCTTAGCCACCAAAATCGGGGATATTTTGCAGGCCCTTCCAGATAAACCCAACTCGCTTAGTTGATAGTGTGTAAACTGTTTATCGGCTTTTGTACATTCTCTGTGCAACAGGATGGCTGTTGTTCTTGGAATCCTGTTTGGTCATAATATTTAGAAGAGGGTTCTGATAATGAGATTAGCTGCTCACCCACCACAGATGGCTCTGGAGACACGCAGCTTAGCCAACATGCTGATGGGAGGGAATACAGCTTGTAAGAAATGCAAGTGGTTTGTAAGTGGTTTGAGTGAAATGTCACATGGAATGCACAGGCATGTCTGTTCGAGGCGTTTGGATTTATAGAATTCAATGATGATAAAAAAGCCAACTTCAATCTTATGTTCCTTTAAACAAATGTACAGTACAATCCATCACTTGACCTGAAAACAAGGGATGCTTTTCTTCTGCCAGCAAAGACCCTGTAACTTGGCAGGCAGGCTGCACTACTAACCTGGGTCTAAAAAACAGTGGCAATGGGATAAGACCTTTGTTATCATCATTCCTCTCTAATAGGCTTTGTTTATGCATGTTTATTTAGGGGAAAAAACATCTCACTTACATCAGCAAGACTTCCTGACAGCAAGTGTGGCTTGGATTGTAGTCCAGAGCTAACTAGGCTTTTCCAGGAAGCCATTGCTTTTCTTTCTTTAGGATAAGAGATAATTCATTAAGCTAACACACAAAGACAGAGCAGCAGGGTCCTCCACATCCTTATTTTGCTTGGTGTAGAACAGGGGTTGGCAATCTTAAACACTCAAAGAGCCACAAAGGTCCTAACCAGAAGTCCCCCGTTCAATTCTGGAGCTGACTGGAAGTCGGTTCCCCAACCATAGAGTCTCCTCCTAGCGCAGCATCCTTTTTCCTCTACCAGCCCTAACCAAAAGCCCTATCAATTGTGGATCTGACCAGAAAACCTGCCCTCTGCCATAGAGTCTCCTCCTGGCACACCCTGCTTCCCCAACCAGAAGCTCCTCTCAAAATTGTGGTGCTGACTGGCGACAGGGAGCTGCAGCAGAGGGATGAAAGAGCCACATGCAGCTCCAGAGCCGCAGGTTGCTGACCCTTCGTCTAGAATCATCATATTTATGCCCATATTGAAGTGTTCTTAGCTGATTTATCTCTAGCAGTGGTGCACAGTGATCTGCTTATGGGGATACCCAAGCTTTAGAAGCTGTTCAACTTAACTTTCTCAGATCCCTGCTCTGAATCCCCTGCAAATGTACTTCTGTGCCTACAGCCCAAATGCATCTCTGCCAAGGCCTCCTTGGATTCTTCTGGCAGAAGGTACTGGCAGCAGATCTTTGAGGAAGACTCTTTAGTTAAATTAGCATTGACAGACAGGCATCGGTCTCCTTAGAAGAAACAAATAACAGCACCTGACCTGGCTTACTGTGGATTCTTCCCCAGTGTAGATGAATGCTCGGTTTCAATAAGGTGTGGAAAGAATTCAAATAGACACTCTTAATATACAAAGAGGCAGAATTAATATCTGTAATATCTCCATTACAACAAACTCTCACACCCTCCATTTAACATCCCTAAATGTTTAAAATGTATCTCTATTGAAAGAAATGCATGCTTAGGCAAAACAGCATGAAACCCTATGAGACAAAGAGATTTTGGTTTTTCAAGATGCTAAATACATATTCAGTTATTCCATTCTATACATAAGTCACATACATGTGCAGAGAAAAAACAGGGCTGCCTATCAGAGGTGGGTTCTAAATGTTCTTACTGCCAATTTTCTCAGGGGTGTGCTGCGGCTGCATGCATGCTTTGCACGCTGCACGCATGCGCAGTCCTTTAAAAAATCTTCTGCACATGCGCAGAAGCAAAATCCATGATGGCAGCACCTATGGCGACGCCGAAAGAACCATCTCAGGCACCTGTCAGACCCAGGTTACTAACGGTTCTACCAAACTGGGCCAGTAAGTTACTAATGGTTCTGTAGAACTGAACTGTTAGGAACCCACCTATGCTGCCTATTTACTTATTTAAATGTGTTATAGCTGCCCAGCTCTAATGGACTTTGAGCAGCATATCAAACCAAAAAATCCACATAAACAGATAAAATATAAAACCACAGCATGATGATCTTAAAAGCAGCATAAATCAAAGAAAATGCCTCCCCCCCCCATTCAATAATACAGTAAGGAGTGTCATGAATAAAAAATAAGGAATTATAAACCAGGAGCACAGAATATCAGTTGTATAATTGGTCCCTCTGAAGAGGTTATCATATTTATACTTATGTGAACTAGACTATAATGTAGCTTGTTATTATGGGACTTTCTTTTTTTAATGTGTTCTGCTCTTAAACTAGCTTTGTGTACTCATGCAAGTGCTGAGAAAAAAAGAACGCAAAGAATTGCTGATAAAGAGAGAAGTTAAAAAAAGAGAAGTTATAATAAAAGAAAATATAAGCAAAGAAATTCAATATATCATGCTTCATATAATCACTGCAGCCAGAATCATGTACACCCAAAATTGGAAGCAAGAAAACAATGCAATGATCATAAAAAAGGTGCTAGAATGCGCAGAAATGAATAAATTGATGATGGAATTAAGGGACAGAGAGGAAACAGTGTATTATAAAACGTGGAATAGGTGGTATAGCTAGAAAAGAAATGTAAAATCAATACATAAAGAATTGATAGAAGATATAACAAAATGAAAAAGTATTATATTTAGAGTGTAATAGATATGTAAAGGTTGTAGATATGATATAAATGAATAAATAGAAAATAAGAATGTATATATATAAAACAATAGACCATATAATGGATAAGTTGAGATTCAAAAAAAAATTCCAATAACCGAAAGCTGTAATAGTGTCATTGTGATTTTAAAAGTTGAAAATGCTGAATAAAAATTTATATGAAAAAAGAGAGAGAGAAATTATTCATAGCGTTGTTTTACATGAAATCATATAGAAATTCATGTGTTATAAAATAAAAACCAGTGGTCTATAAAATAGTGTACCACCATGCTTTGTGCTGATGGCATTAACAAAAGGAACAACAGCAACAGAAAGTCCAATATTTTGTCCCTTCCTGAATAAAAATGTTAAAATATTATGGAGATGACATCTTCATAAAATCACATGTGATCAATGTTTCTTTCGGAGATGCAATATCCCATTAATAAACTTGGATCATCCATTGGATTTGTTCTCATCACCTTTAGACTATCCAGATCTAGTTGTTCCAAATGTCTGATGCTTTTGAAAACTTGTTAACTTTTGCCTCTCATGTTCTGCCTCTTCCCTTCAACTTTAAGGCTATCTTACTGACAAAGTCACACAGCTGTCCAAAAGTGCCAGTTTGGTCTGAGAGCAAGGTTGTGTTTCTTTTGCTCCAGTCTCATATCCAAACATCCTTGGGTTGGGCCTCTTTATTGCATCTCCTAATTGTTTAGATTTATGAGGCATCTACCGTAACTTCTAAGACAGCATTGAAAATCCCCTGTTCTGTTTAATTCATTCCTTTTTTCCCCTGGAGTTTATGGATCCAACTCAGCAAGTAAAACTGTGCTATTGCCAACATTCTGTTTCTTCTCCACATTGTAAGGCAGGTCTATGGAATGTATCCCCCTTTTTTTAAAAAGAGAATGACTGCTGACACCTCCCTACTTCATAATCCTTTCATGCAGACCAAGGTGAAGTAAGCAAACACGCATTGTTTTTGTGCAGATCTCCAGACAAGAAGGTGCTTTATCAAGAATTAATAAAAAAAAACATTCCCTAGTTTGGATCTCAACTGAGTAAGATCATTACTTTTTTTTTTTTTGCAGTTGCACGGCTTTTTATGTAGTATGATGGCAAAACACGGAATTATATTCAGCTCTTCAAATCAAATCTTGCCCATATGAGACTAACTTTGTAGACACCACTATATTGCAAAATTACTATCAAGAATAATATAATAATACAATCAAATCAAGGTTACAAACAAATCAAGGGCAGTCAACCAACCAATCCTGGTACTTGAGACTGCTCAGTAATCACATCTTTATTTTGCATATGTTGACTGTCAACGAAACAGAGATTGTGGGTATTGCTTTGTAACTGTATCTAGAGACCCCTAGGTTGCCCATGACCAAGAATGTAACAATATCACCAGGTTGGGCAGTATTAAGAAGTGAAGATACTTGATACTTCATAGCTGAAAAGCAGGAAAAATAGCACTACTGAGAATTTTGCCATTAAATCTGATGAAGCATAACACTCATTGACCTATGCAGTTGTGTGGTCTAGTCTGATTGTATGGTTGTGAATCAGAAAATAACACACAGGCTATGAACTCCTGATCTATTTTAACTGGAAGAAGTCATTTATCTTTTCAGATTAGACATATTCCCAGTCCTATCTAGAGTAGTCACAAATTGTACCTAAAGATTTCTATTTGCAAAGTGCTCTTGTCTGGGCCTATGTCACTTCCTCTAAACTTTGACATTTCTATTTTTCTCATGTTGATTCCCCAGTTCATTTTCCTAAGCAGACTGATCTTACGCTGCAACAGATGCATTGGCAACACAACATACATTCCTACCCTTATCAAAGAACCAGGGGGGAAAATTCACATGCTCTCTTTTCTCTCTTTGCCTAGCAAATTTCTCCCTTCACTCATCCAATACTGGCATTTTTTAGATTTTAAAAAAGATGTCCTAAAAGGCCAATGCTATCTTGTGTGTTTTTTATAATATTATTATTATTATCATTCCCCTTTAAAGGAAGGGGAATAGCATGCAGATGAGCTAGCATGTAGATCCAGGAAAGAGGCCCATTTCTTTTCAATCTTTCAACACTTGGGATTAATTTCAGTCTTCTGATTATTTGGGTTAATCATTTCCCCCCTCTTGTTTATGCCTCTTAGTTCTATCACATCCTTACAATGATTAAATAATTTGAATTGCTCATGAAACCAGAGTGCCACAGAATATAAGATAGTTTTATAAAAGTTTCCCGAGCAATGTTTTTTTTTCTCATGCTGGTGAGTGCCTTTTGGTCAAGTACAGCATGATGGGCAGAACGATTTCTCCTTTGCAAATCTGGCAAGTCAATTTAGCTGGGCAAGGGCATGACATATAAGTTGGTGTGCACATATGGGTAACAGCATTAAACTCTTATCTTAGAAATCACTGTTCTCAGCCAAGGTGACACACACAGCCAGTATTGTGTTTGGGAAGAGAAGGACGGAGAAAGACAGAGAGAGAGAGAGAGACCGACAAAGACAGACAAAGAGACAGAAAGAGCAAAAGAAAGAGACAGACAGACAGACAGACAGACAGAGACCGAAAGAGCAAAAGACAGACAGAAAGAGCAAAAGAGAGACAGAGAGAGAGACAGAGAGAGAGAGAGAGAGAGAGAGAGAGACAGAGAGAGACAGACAGAAAGAGCAAAAGACAGACAGAAAGAGCAAAAGACAGAGAGAGAGAGAGAGAGAAAGAGAGAGAGAGAGAGAAAGAGAGAGACAGACAGACAGACAGAAAGAGCAAAAGAGAGAGAGCAAGACAGAGAGAAAGACAGAGACAGAGAGAGACAGAGAGAGAGAGAGACAGAGAGATAGAGAGAGGGGGAGAGAGAGAGAGAATCAGACCATTTGATTATTTTCACTATAAATGGTAAAGACTCCAAACTCCAGCTTTCTTTAAAAGTTTTTAGTCAACTTCAATTTTTATTCGGACGAGAAAACATTCTTTTATTTTGACATCACATGCATCCCCTTTTATCACAGGGATAAAAAAGTATCTTTTATCTAGACAGAATGCATCAAGTTGCAGAATGACTCAACAAATGAATCTATTCTATAAATTAAGCCAGAAAACAAGCGTCTCTGAGCCCTGGCAGTGTCTAAATGTCAGGCCCAGGGTGCAGAGCAATAAACAATGATCTGCACTTTCTCAGTGTCAGGGCAGCTAACAGAAGAGATGGGGGTCAGCAGACTTAGTTCCTTCAGCAAGGTTGCCATGTGGCAACTTGGAGATCTTTGCTGGTGTCTGCTTACCAGGAAGACGCAGCTCCAGTTTCTCCAAGCCATGTTTCCTGCTAGCTACACATTAACATTCCCTGTCTTCTGTGCTGCTTTAGAGCAAAAACAAAAAACAAAAACCAACAAGAACAACGAGCAGGCACAAGACAGAGGGAATATCCTGATAGTCACGTGCCATACTTTATGTCATGTTTCAGGCAAAACCATACAATGTTAAACCAAAGGACAGAATGTTGATTAACTAACGTCAGTTCCTTCCAGCTGGAAGAGAAGAATGGCAATTCCTTATTTGTTCTGAACTCAAGCTTTCTGCAAAGTTTGGAAAAAAATATCATCTCTAAGTGTGGTCTTGTGAGCCTTTCAGTTCGTAGAGGTCTCATAGGCAGAACAGCTGCTCTGTACCCAAAGGGAATGAATCAATTTCTGTGTGTTTGTAATGGGATTTTCCTGAGATTATGATTTGGGGGATCATGAATATGAGAAATTGTAGGATGATGTGTCTGAATATTGATTTTGAGTAAGCTTTGGTGATTTAGGAACATATGCAAAGAAGGAAGAGAACCCAGTAACAAGGAAAAAGAGGGAAGTGATTGAACGGTAGAGAATATGATGCAAGGCACATGTTAGACTTGGAGCTAACAGGACTGGATTCAAATCCTGGATGAACCACAAAATTTGCTTAATTGCCTTGAACAAGACATCATTTTTCATTCTTACTAGATTGTTTTGAGGACTGGAGGCTATAAAAACTTGGGCTTGAAAAATGTTTTATATAAAACAGCCAATAATTATAATAATAAATCAAGGTTTCTAGAATTGACACAAAGCCTGCAGACACTAACAGGCCTTGCCTCTGGAACATTATTTACTAGTTGGGAAATCACTTAGGCCAGTAAATTGAAGGCAGTTTTCACAACCTGTCACCCACTAGAGATGCTGGAACAACTTCTAGAATTCTGGAAGTCACTAACTCAATATATCTTGAAGTCAACAGGCTGGAGAAGGCTAATCTAACCTAAGGCTTCACTAGAAAGTATCACATACACTGCGTCTTTTATGTTCAACTTCATCTATTTTGCATACATATTTAATAATCAGCATAATCAATAGCTGGCACATGTTTCTTAAAATTGTCTTGAAATAGTTTTAATGCACAAAACAAATAGGCTAGCTGGATTTATAGATCATTCTGTATAGCTGTTACTATATCCTTCTCATTCTTCAGGGCTCACAATAAACTCCTGCATAAGGAAAGTTAGCATTTTCCATTGGGATACTATATCAATAACTACAGCCGTTCCCAAATTTCCTGATACATTCTTCTTTTATCAAATAGGGAGATGACATCAGATAATATGTCTGGTAACAGAGAAATACTTCCATATAAGATCAAAGGGAAACTAACTAAATATTGATCTTTGCCAAAATGTGGCAGCAACCACCTGAAGTTAGACTGTTTTCCATCTTCCAGTCTAATGCCTGGTCAAGGATTGGAAACCAGCATTATTTTTATTGGGAATTATTAATGGAAAATATAGTAAAGGGATAATTTATTTGATGATACATATTATAACAGCAGCAAGAATGGTCTTTGCCCAGAATTGGAAAAATAAGGAAATTCCAAATGAAGAGGAAGTGATAAAGAAAATCTTGAATTGTGCGGAGATGGATAGACTGACCCTAGAATTGAAAAACAAGGGAGAAAGAGAATATTATGAGATATGGAACAAATTTTTATCAATGGTTGGGACGGAAAAGAAGGACCTAAACTAAGGAATGACTGGAAATTATAAAACAGAGAATCTTGGAAATGTACTACAAAGTGTTACTTGTATATGTAAATATTGAATAAATTAAATGTATATAAATAGTAAGGTATATATTAATTCGTATGATATTTTAGTATGTAATGGCAAAGATAACTGCCAGGACGGTTGCACTGTGTTCAATGTTTTTAATGTGTGTTTAATAAAAAAATAATTCAAAAAAAGAAGAAGAAGAGATTGGACTGCCATCGGTCAGAAATGGTGTAGGGTCTCCTGCTTGGGTGGTGGGGTTGGGTGGGGTGAGGGTTGGACCCTTTCAGGTGTAATTTTCAATTAATACTGTGTTGTACAGTTTATATCAGGTTTATCCTTTGTTCCAATTACCTCGAGTTAGTATCTTAACACTTAGCCACACTACAGCCAGGTTTAAATCTGCTTTTCAATTCTATTGCTGGCAATTTCCCATAAGACCTTAAGTCTCCAAGAAAAGGCCTTTCTTGGAGACCAGGAGTGGTAGGAGAGCATTCAATGCGTTGTAGCATTTTTAGCTTTTTCTGTGAACAACCTTGACCAGGCTGAGAATGTCTCTGCTTTGATGTTTTTTCTCTCTGGAGCGTTTCTTTTACTTGAGTGATGTTCTTTTTTATGGCTATGCTATAATTCTAGTGAAGCAAGGTAACCGATAAGGGAATAATGAAGTGAGGTGTGTGTGTGTGTGTGTGAATGCTAAGCAAGCTTAGTTGACAATGAGGGCTTAGCTAACTTTAAACATTTAGGTGGGATAGTAGATTATAGGTGGTTCTGAAAGCATGTGACCGGACAATGAGCCACAGTGGCGCAGTGGTTAGAGTGCAGTACTGCAGGCTACTTCTGCTGATTGTCGGTTGCCTGCAATTTGGCAGTTCGAATGTCACCAGGCTCAAGGTTGACTCAGCCTTCCATCCTTCCGAGGTGGGTAAAATGAGGACCCAGATTGTTGGGGGAAAAGAGGCTGACTCTGTAAACTGCTTAGAGAAGGCTGGAAAGCACTGTAAAGCAGTATATAAGTCTAAGTGCTATTTCTATTGCCCTTCCTTCCTTCCTTCCTTCCTTCCTTCCTTCCTTCCTAGATTAGAAGTGGTTAGAAGGCAGCATTGCAGGCTAATTTTGCTGGCTGCCAGTTCAATCCTGTCTTGTTCAAGGTTGACTCAGCCTTCCCTTCTTCTGAGGTGGGTAAAATGAGGACCCAAATTGTTGGGGGAAAGATGCTGACTCTATAAAACCGCTTAGAGAGAGAGAGATGTAAAGCACTGTAAAGCGGTATGTAAGTCTAAGCACTAGGCCTATCAATTGGGCCTGGGATGGATGGAATAAGCAGCCGGTGATGGCATTGTATAAAATATGTTGAGATCAGTAACTGGCAGTGGGGAATTCCTGCCGAACCTGTCCGGCTTGTGCGTGCTGATACCGGCGGCCGTGGGCGGTTCAATGAACTGGTAACGGCGACAGTGCAAGGCTCCACACACCTGCCTGGACGTCGGTTACTTCCTGGTTTTAACCCTCTGCTCATGCACAAAGCCTTCTGCGCATACACAGAGGGTCAAACATCAAATGTGATGTCAACACCTGTGTGGACTTCCGAACCAGTAGGGAAGGTGAATAGATTTCACCCCTGGTAATTGGGTCTGGTTTCTCTTGCTGTGTGCTTGGAAATTCACCAGCAAACGCTTCAATAAACTTGTTTTGTATTCCAACAACTTTGAGTTTGAGTTTAACACCTCACACTGGGTTCATACCCACCCAAAACTTCCTCCTTCTCCTTCAAAGCCATCGAGAGACTGCTGAGAATGATGACTTGCTTCTACTGGTATCTGCTGCTTTCTCTCTACATTGCGAGCATTATTCAAAATGTACTTTTGTGCCATGTGACAGGAGGTTTCAGAGGATTCCTGTGAGGAAGGGGCTTGACAAGCAAGTTCTAAGTTGTTTTAACAAACTGCATCCCTTGGTTTGGTTTGGTGGCTGCAGTGCCTCAGATAGAAAGTCCCTACATAGAGTGGTGAGGACAGTGGAGAAGATTATAGGAATCTCACTTCCTGTTATTCAGGATACTGCTAATAAACGCTATGGGTTTAGAGCTCAAAGCCTTGTTAGAGACCCCACACACCCACCATGGTCTGTTTCTGTTGCTCCCCTCTGGGAGGAGGTTTTGAAGTACCGTATTTCTAGCAGGACTACCAGATTCTGTAACAACTTTGTTCCCTATGCCACCTACCTGGTAAACTCACAAGATTCATTTTTCTTGCCATGTACATCTGAACCAGACTGCATTGTTTCTCTGTGTCATATATGTGGGTGTAGGCATAATTTTGTATTTATTTATTTATCTTGTCATGTTTATGTAGCGTATATTGGAGGTGGCGGCCCTTTGAGAGCTGTATGCAATGAAATTTCATTTTAATATATGGCGATTAGTGTACATTCAAAGAGACAGTAAAGTTGTTGTAATTCTAAGTCTAATTACGCATTTCTAGTTTTGATTCTTCAGATTCTTTCAGCTCTGGAAATGTCAGAGAGGGAGGCTGATTGGATGAAAAGCACGTGTCCCATGCTGCATATGGTTTGACTAACTGAAGATAAAGCGTTAGTTTCACACAACACGGGATGTCCACTTATAGGTGGACAACCCAATTCTGGCCATTGGGAATGGGGACCCCCTGCTGGCAAATCCTCCATGTTGAGCATTGAAGGAATGCTGGGAATCATCAGGAGAACTTGCAGCAGATAATTGCAGCTTCGTGGGAGGTTGAGTTGCAGAAGATTTAAGGATCTTTTTTCTTTTAAAAATCCTGATCAGCCCAGGAATGCTTTGCCAAAGATTGTCTGTGCTTCTATGCATGTTGTGTTCCTTCCAGATGAAATAAACGAAACAGTCCAGAAATCAGAAATTGCCCACTGCTTCCTATTACAGGCAAGTCCTCCCTTTGCAGCCATTTGTTCAGTGACTACTAAACAAAGATAGATGATAGAGTTACAATGGCACACAACAAAGTGATGCAAAATGTTAGCACCCCACCCCTCTTCTAGAAGAAGGAGATATTTCAGGAAATATTAAAAAAAAGGGCAGAATATTGCATTTCCCTAAAGGAGGAAAGGAGAAGCATGCTCTTGGAGACAGAAAGCAGCCCCCACCTTTCTTAATAGCCCCCAGCAGATGTCAGCACTTAAAAGATGAAGAGCTTATTGAGACCTAGGTAGCTCTATTCCTAGGCCAAAATTCCCTGCATCAAGGTCTGAACAAAGGTAGGATTAGCCCTCTGCCACGATAGGAATTGCCCAACAAGCCCCTTCATTGCATCAGCAGTCCAAACTTCAACCAAACTTAGCTCAGACAAACATGACCCCTACATGACCCCATGGGAATCTGCCAACAGCCAATAAAATACATGTTCTTGCACAGGAACAGGAAGCTCAAATTCAAAGCCCAGAGAAGGCAGTTCCTCTTCCTCATCACTAACCAGCTGCAGCTTCTGCTTTCCCCACCGGAAGCCTCAGGGCTGTCCTGATGCAGCTGTGCTTGAGCCAAATCCCCCTCAGATGGCTGCTCAGAGCCACTGACCAACTCCCGTCCAGATGTGCCCAGAATTGGTTCATCCTCCTCTGAACTGACATCTGGGGAAGCGTCTGGGGGGGGGAGTAATCACAGCAAATCCATCTTGACCTTTTCATGGTGGGGAGAAAAGATCTTAAACCATCTTGAAGATTTGCCAGTCCAACAAACCACAGAGGATATTTTACGTCTACATGAATGAAGGAGGGAAAGAGGTTGAACTATCAGAGCTTCCCTCTGAAAGTGGAGGCTTTGCGCTGCTGTCACACCTCACTGAAAGACCTGGGGTGAAGCCAGGGGTCCCTTGGAACCCAGAGTGGTCTCTGCTCTAACATGGCCTGCGTCCACATATGTTACCACATCATACTTGGATTTCTTTGGGTCTAGTATTCTTCACACACCTTCCACCAGAGGTGGGTTCTACTTACATTCCCTACCGGTTCAGAATTGCGTCGGAAACACGCATGTGCGCACGCACATCGCTTCCAGGTAAAAACCCTTTGCGCATGCACAGAAGGCTTTGCCCATGCGCAGAGGGTTGTTTTTTGACTCATTTCAGACTGGAGCACCGATTTTCGCCCGGAGGACTGGTTTGTAGGCATGGAGGAAGTTCTCACTAACGGTTCTAGCGAACCGGACTGAACTGACAGGAACCCACCTCTGTCTTCCACCCTGGAACATGTCTGCTGAGTGAGGTGGCTGGGTCTAAGACAGGGGTGTCAAACTCGATTTAATTGTGGGCTGCATCAGGGTTGTGTTTGAGCTTGGGCGGCCGGGGTGGGCGTGGTCAGGGTGGGTGTGGCCAGCTCAATGTCACCCGTGTCGGGGGCACCTGTGGTGGCCCGGGCACTCTGTCTGCACAAACAGGCTCTGGAGCTCTGTTTCGGCTGCAACAGCCTCCTGCAACCCTCTACCAGTGAATACAGAGCCGTGGGAAAGTCCTTTCCTGTTTCCAGGGCAGACCCATGGGGCAGACATTAGCACCCTGTGGGCCGAATCTGAGTTTGACACCCCTGGTGTCAAACAACATGCTGCAGCCAACTCACCGCAGCCATCTGATTGTGGCCAACTTGCTGCATGGCCAACTCTCTGCGGGACAAGAGTTACACTACTATTGAACAAATGGTGGAATAGAATCATGAAAGGATGCAAAAGGAGGGAGACAATGTAAGTGACAAAAATTAAAATATTATTTTAAGTTATTAAATTGAATTGTTGAATTGTCCCACAGCAAGTTGGTTGTGGTGCATTGGCCCTGGTGAGTTGTTTCATTCTGGAGCTGTATGTGCATGTTGGGAAGTAAGGATGTTTGTGTACGAGGAGAGAGAGAGAGAAACACACAACAACATTGTTGAAGAAATATCCATCTGGAAACATGGAGGCTGATTG
>JANHFT010002902.1:0-16775 GCA_032467955.1 Pseudoxenodon macrops | reverse complement strand
AGTTGCCACCCTTAGGTAGCTTTTTGACTCAGTCATTCAGCGAGGACAGACGTGCCTTTTGCCTCTCCACAGTGACCTATTTTTCCTATTTACTGTATTCGTGAGTCTTGTATGTTTTTATTGTGTCTGACTATTGATTGATTGTGGGAGTGCTTGGGAACTGGCGAGAAAGTGTGTGTGTGTGTGCCGCCGGGCTAGCGGCGAAACGGCGCTTCGCGCTGCAGCCTTTGGGGCCGTTTATTCTGCCGCTCATTTCCCTGCCACTCCAAATAAATTCGACTAAAAACGACCCAGGGAATCTCCTTTCATCGAGTCAAGCCCTGCCAGTTTAAAAATTTCTCCTTCGGCTCCGCGCGCCAAAACGCGGAGTCCGGCGGCCATTTTGGATTCGCGCCAAAAAAGGGAAGCCGCTTATTTCAAATTCGCCCTTTATTTCTGCGGGGTTTCTTCGCTCCATCGAGCTCCGCCAGGATTCCCTTCGCTCCCAACCTCGATTAGAACTGCTTCGCCCTTATTTAGCAATTAAGACCGCTGCTGAGCAGGAGAGTCATTGCGCAGCCGCGCCTCTCCTTTTAACCGCTTAAATACATCCTTCTTCGAGCTTCATCAGGAATTTGGGCCTTAGCGGTTACAGCCACGCCCCTCCAAGGGCACGGCACAGGCTAGCTCAGAGGACCCATTCCTGAGCAATTCCGGGCCAATTGTGAGCCTGATTAACGGCCTTCAGCCTCAGCATTAGCGGTGGGCCTACTCCCTTATTAATCATGCCTAAACACCTATCCAAATCGGCATTGGGATCCAAGGGCAAGAACAGTGAGGACACTGGAGGTTCCAAAAGGCCCTCCAAGCACTCCTCCCATAAACCAGGCCCCACCAGTACTCAAACCTCCACAAGGGATGAGAGAAGACGCCATAAGGCTCTTAATAAAATATGTGAAAAGGCGGTTAGTGACCAGGATAAACAGGCCTCTCCCACAACAGGCCCTGCAGCCTCACCTAACTCACCAGAGGCCTTGAGTACAGTAGACCAGGGTGCTTTACCTCACACATTGGATAATGTGATTCTCAATTCAGACGCAGATATTTGGGGAGCCCCGCTTCAACTGTTGCCCATGGACATCGACCAACCCTTGCTTCTGCCTGACCCAGTTACTCCTGAGGCCACCTTCACTCCGACCTCGGCCGGCTTACGTCCCACTGATACGACCGGGGACCATTCATCTATGCAGTCGGCCATTGCAGACGCGGTAAAACAGGGTATTCAGGCGGGGCTCAAGCAGATTA
Source organism: Pseudoxenodon macrops (assembly GCA_032467955.1). Classification (NCBI taxonomy): domain Eukaryota; kingdom Metazoa; phylum Chordata; class Lepidosauria; order Squamata; family Pseudoxenodontidae; genus Pseudoxenodon; species Pseudoxenodon macrops. The sequence continues at coordinate 15,491 of JANHFT010002902.1, read as the reverse complement.
GACAGGAACTAAAATTGCCCCACAAGGCTTCTCTTCCCTCCAGGTCACGCCAGGACCCCCTGCCAGAGACATCAGAGGCGATGGAGGACCTCGATTCTTCAAGCTCTTCCCAAGGGGAAGAATCCGCTATCTCTGAAGAGGAAGGCCCTCAGGCACTCGACCTATCGGAAGATGAAAGCACAAGCACTGGACAACCGCATCTATCAGGTCTGTTCCAACTTTCATTATTTAATTCAGTTCTACACAAAGCAGAACACACCGCTGGCCTAGCGACAGCTGCTCAAAAACCGGAGGCCCAAAAGGATCAGGAGTCCACTGATCCACTATTCCTGGAGCGCACATCTAAAGAAGAATTTGTTCCAGCTCCAAAATTGTTTCTAGACACTATCAAAAGACAATGGAGTTCCCCAGGAACAGGGCCCAATCCATCAGCTGCAGACAAGAAGCTCTACAATGTGGCACCAGAGTTGTCCACGCTCCTTCAGGCTCCTACAGTTGACCAACCAGTGGCGGCGCTGGGTGCCTCTTCATCCATTCCAGGGGACCCAGTGGATTCATTAAAACCTGAAGAGCGCCGCACGGAACAGTCGCTTCTCAAGACACATCAAGCAGCTGCATGGGCGATTCGCTCCTCTACAACTGCGTCCTTTTTCGCCCGTGCTTCTCTTATATGGCTCCGCCAACTTCAAGAAAAAATACCGGCAACTGACATAAGGATGAGACAAGATGTAAACAAACTCATTGCAGCTACCCAGCTGATTGCCGACGCTACTCTCGCTTCCTCTCGATTCTCATCTAAATCCATGGGATCAGCCATTGCAGCTCGTCGTATGTTTTGGCTGAAGAACTGGCAGGTGGACGCAAAACATAAATGGCGCCTGGCGTCAGCGCCCTTTGGGGGCACCACCCTATTTGGAGAGAGCCTGGAGCCCCTACTCATCGAAACGAAGGATAAGCGCAAGATCCTCCCATCTGGCACCAAGCGGACCGAGTTTCGTCCTTCTCCCTACTACCGTAAGCCAGCCTTTCGTCCCACTTACACGGCCACGGGCACGCCCAGATCACAGGGTTTCTATAACCAAAGGGATAGAACTAGACAAGACCGTTCCGATAGAGGACGTCCCTTCAGAGCCCGGAAGCCCTTTCGAGGGGGAGGGGGAGGAGGGGGAGGAGGCCGCCCTTATAGACGCTCCAAGTGAATGCCATCCCGAACTCCCCATTGGGGGCCGGCTGGCCCACTTTGCGGATCGGTGGGATGAGTCCACAACGGATGCTTGGATCAGAGAGACGATTACATCGGGTCTCTCTCTTGAGTTCCTCTCCACCCCCCCGAAGTTTTTCCTTAGGAGTCCGGTTTCCAGGGAGGGATCCAAGAGACTTCTCATGGAAACGGCCATACAGCATTTGCTGGATATTCAGGCCATTGAACCGGTCCCACGTCATCAAAGGGGCCAGGGATTCTATTCTATTTTGTTTGTAGTTCCTAAGGCCTCGGGGGGCTGGAGGGCTATTCTTGATCTAAAAAGGCTTAATCGCCATATCCGTTACAGGAGATTCAAAATGCACTCACTACTCTCCATTCTTGAGGGCGTCCGACAGGGCGACTTCCTCGCCTCCATTGATCTGACCGAGGCATACCTTCATGTGCCGGTTCAGGTACTCCACAGACAGTTCCTCAGGTTCCATTACTCTGGAAACCACTATCAGTATAGAGCCATGCCCTTTGGACTTTCCTCTGCCCCCCGGGTTTTCACCAAAATTCTAGCAGCCTTGGGGGCTTACCTGAGGTCCTTCCCGGTACGCATTCAATGCTACCTAGACGATATACTCATCCAGGCCCCTTCTGCTCAACGGGCTAGGGCGGACCTCTCCCTTACCTTCCAGGTCCTACAGGACCATGGATTCTCCATTAACCTGGCTAAGAGCCATCTTACCCCTTCTACCAAATTACTTCATTTGGGGGCAATCATTGATTCGGTCCAGGGAATAGTCTCCCTTTCCCCAGAAAGACAGGCCAGCCTGTCAGACCTTGTAGACCAGGTGCTCCGCACTGCGACGGTTCCCATCAAGCTCCTCTCACAACTATTGGGGAAGATGGTATCCACCTTCTCCATCGTTCCGTGGGCCCGCCTTCATTCAAGAGATCTCCAATGGTTTCTCTTACCCTTTCAGAGATCGGGCAGGAGCTCCTCGCCAACAAGGGTTCGCGTTCCGGATGCGATCCTCGACTCCCTCGCCTGGTGGCGCTCCCCGAACATCGCCAGGGGCAGCCTGTTTCGGGAACCAGAACGCCTCACAGTCACCACGGACGCCAGCCTGTCCGGTTGGGGGGCACACCTGTTGTCCCAGATGGTCCAAGGGCGGTGGAGCAAACGAGACAGCTCCCGCAGCATCAATTGGCTCGAACTCAGGGCAGTCCATCTAGCCCTGCGTCACTTCCATCAGACCGTCAAGGGTCAACACTTGCTGGTTATGACGGACAACATTACCACCAAAGCCCACATAAATCGGCAAGGAGGCACTCGCTCCAACAGTCTCATGACGGAGGCAAGGCAACTGTGCAGATGGGCGGAGAGCCACTTGGCATCGATTCGAGCAGAACACATCTCGGGGGTGGACAACGTCCAGGCAGACTGGCTCAGCCGGACGGAAGTGGACCAGGCCGAGTGGCAACTCCACCCCTCCATATTCCATCAGATCTCGGGGATCTTCGGCCTTCCCTTAGTCGACCTGTTTGCCACGCCGGTCAACGCCCAGCTTCCCAGGTACTTCACCCGGTTCGCGACCCCGGGCGCGGAGGGAACCGATGCCCTGCGAATTCCATGGCCGGGGGGTCTCCTCTACGCCTTCCCACCGCTGCCCGTAATCCCTCGGGTCATCAACAAGATCATTGCGGAGGAGGCAGAAGTCATCCTCATCGCCCCCTATTGGCCGCGCAGACCCTGGTTCGCGGACCTACGGGACCTCTCGGTGTCCCCTCCCTGGAGGATACCTCAGTCCTTCGACTCCCTCACTCAAGGGGCATTGGCACATCCAGACCCTCAGTGGCTACAAATGACCGCCTGGCACTTGAGAGGGAGACCTTAAAGGGGTTCGAGATTCCAGCTAACGCGATCGACACCATGCAGGCGGCCAGGAGACCATCTACCACTCGAATCTACAACGCCACCTGGAGGACATTTTGCAACTGGTGCGCCGGGGCCGAGGTACCTCCCACGGCACCCAAAATTGGTCACGTCTTGGCTTTCCTACAAGATGGTCTGGACCAGGGCCTTTCCCCGAACACCGTCAGGAGACAAGTGGCGGCCCTTTCTACGATCCTCTCAGTGGGAACGTCGTTGTCATTGGCTCTACATCCCATGATTCGCCAGTTCCTAAGAGGGGCCACGAACAAACGGCCCCCGGTGGTCCACCGGTACCCCACTTGGGATTTGACTACAGTCCTCAACTCTCTCACGGAGAGTCCCTATGAATCTCTGCGCCAGTCGTCTCTTCGTTTTCTGTCGTACAAGGTGGCCTTCCTTGTGGCAATTACGTCGGCTAGGAGAATTTCGGAACTTGCAGCCTTGTCGGTACGAGCAGATTTATGCATCTTCCATAGCGACCGAGTGATTCTCCGTCTAGACCCGTCCTTCTTGCCCAAGATTAATACTTGGTTTCATCGAGCACAAGAAGTCGTTCTCCCAAATTTTTGCCCACGTCCTTCGCATTCGCTCGAGAGAAAGTGGCATTCTCTCGATGTTCGCCGCGCGCTACGTATCTATATTGACCGGACGGCACCGTTTCGCAAATCGGAATCTCTTTTCGTGTCCTTCATTCCATCTTCACTGGGCCTCAAGGTCTCCTCCACCACCATTGGCCGCTGGATACGGGCCACAATAGCAAAGGCCTACGAACTCCAAGCAGCTCCGGTTCCGGGTCGCATTACAGCCCATTCGACTCGAAGTGCAGCCACGACAGCGGCTTGGGCCACTCAAGCCTCGCTGGAAGAAGTTTGCCGGGCTGCGACGTGGTCTTCTCCGACACCGTTCGTCCGACATTATAAGATGGACGTTTTCGCCTCCGCTGAGGCTTCCTTCGGCAGAAGGGTTCTTCAGCAAGTGGCCAGAGACGTAGTTACGACCGACTAATTCCCTCCCGAGGGGACAAGCCAGCTTTGGTATGTCCCATTCCCTGGAGGCTATATCCACCACTCTGGAGAAGGGGCGTTGGTCTTACCTGATACGCTCCTTCTCAGAACAGTGGATATAGCCTCCAGGCCCCGCCCTGTGTGGTTGTCGGTCCACTTGTTCAGTTTGTTCTTTTCTCTGTTACTCATCTGTTGTTCCTTCTTCTGGTTTGGTTTCATTTCTTGTTGGAGACTCACGTACAGGGCAAGGCACGAAGTAGTCTGTCGCTTCATTTTTTTCGTCAAAAGCTACCTAGGGGTGGCAACTGATGAGGTCATCAACCATGTGACAGACTCAGTCCTATCCACTAATAGGCATCTTCATTGGAAACTCTATGTTAAGCTTCATTTGTTCTCTGTACATCACTCACAATCTGATGGTGAAATACAGAGAAGAAATGGAGCAACACTAAGCAATGCAATATATGAATCGCTATATAATTACAAGCAAGATAATTGGCTTGAACAGTTGCCTCTAATTGACTTTGCACCAATTTGAGTTACTTCTTTATTTGCATATCACCTTTTCAGACCTCTTGTGGTTTCCACCTCTCTATTATCTCTTCCTCCCATGCCTATGTTCCACTAAAAGTTACATAATAAATTCCTTTCCAGTCCTGAATATATTGTTAGCTATTGATAGAGCTTTTGCTCACTTTTCTATAATGACATGAGAGTTGAGTAGTTCAGGAGAAATGTGTAAGTTGAATGCAGTAGGAGCAGAATATTTAAAAGGTACATGTGGTAAAGCTAACACAGTATAGAATGGATGGATGCAAAACGGCTGTGTCTTAAACACAAAAGTGAATGGTCTGTATGACAAAAGTGTAAAGGGGTGGTTTTGTCAGGAGGAGAGAATGAAAGAGGACTGAATTGCAAGCCAAAGATATAAAGGAAGTGTGAAAGGGACAATACAAAAGGGAAAACTGAGAATGTATATAAGTATATGTTTCTTTCCACTCTGCTATAAAAAAGTGAATTTTGAGTATGTCTGGAGAAACATAAAAGTAGGTTGAAATCTTGAAGTATTTAATAAGTGTCCATGGTAAAACAAGGGTCATTCAGGTACTGAATAAATGTGAGTTTGGTATAAAAATGTGGGGCTAGTATAAGAACAGCAGGTTTGGTCACGTAGAGACAACAAATGAGATCTAAGATTGAATAGAATAAATATATGAAGAAAAATGAATAGATTGAGAGGAAAGACTAGACCAAGAAAGTAATGGCTGGGTGATGTGAAAATTCTGAAAAAGAAGAAGGTGTTAAATTTAAGGAAATAAAAATGAAGTTTGGAGTAGTGTAGCAGAATTCATAAAAGTAGAAAGTTATACAAAGTTATAGTGAATGATCTAAACTAGTTTTAACTATGTTATGTTTGCTTTCTTTTTTTATCTCATGCCTTTGATTTATTTTTCCTTACTTTTCTGAACTCTGCTTAACACTGCTTAGTCACACATTATGGGCAACTTTTAAAGCAGGCTTTTCTCTCTTTATTGTTATTACTCAGATTTAACATCTGTAATCTGTAGATTTAAAACTAAATTATGTGTCAATGGTGGCAGGTCATCTCAAAGAAGTGGCTATTTTGGGCAAAAGCTAAAAGATATGTTTTCAGGATTTAGGAATGAAGTTCCTCCCTCAGAGTGTTTCACTTATAAATATCCAAGAGAAAACTAGATGGATCATGTTTGTGTTTTACATGCAAATACGTGGCACATAAAAAGATACTATTCCATCATTTTACATGATAAGGTGGCCAGAGGTGGGTTCCTACCAGTTCTATCCGGTTCTATAGAACCGGTAGTAAATCCTCGGTGACGTCACGGAGCCAGTTCCATCAGTGTCTCTGTGGGCACCGCCATCTTGGATTTTACTTCTGCACATGCACAGAAGCTAATTTTTGCTCTGTGTTCGCATGTGCGTGCACTGTGCATGTGCGTGCAGCAATCAAAAACTAGCTTCTGCACATGCACAGAAGCTAGTTTTTGATTGCTGCACACACATGCGCACGCTTCACGCTCGCACATGCAGCGCATCCCTGAGCGAACCGGACGAAAAAATATTCACAACCCACCCCTGAAGGTGGCTTATTCTGAACACTTAATAAGGTAGTGTAAAAAAATGTTTTTCCAACTAGTGCTGCCTCTTTATTTTTATATTGATTGATTGATTTCTAATTTTAATCTATCCCTTCTGCAGCAGATGATGGGCTCCCATCTTTATTCTCACAATTTAATGAGCTAAATTAGTCTGAGACATAGCAAGTGGCGCAAAGACCTCCAGCAATGCACAGGGAGGAGAGAATTTAGTGTTCCATCTTAGACGGCCAAGCGCCTTGGGCTGGCCTCTTTCCTACCCTATTCCATTGTTGTGTCTAAAGCAGTAAGTTAGCGCGTGCCTCTTTTTGTGATGTGCATTTGAAAGATCCTTCTGTGTTTATATTTCCTATGCCAGCATACTGCATGCTGTAAAAAGTAAAGTGATAATTGTGAGCTTATGTTTGTGTTTTAGTTTTCTACCATGGACAAAATATTTGCCTTTTCTTTCAGGAATGCATGGAAGATGTTTTTCACTAAATTTCACTAAAATATGTAATACACGTTTCTTCATTATCGTCCATCACATAGTCCTCGCTTTACTCCCATCCAGTGTGTAGTATTAGAGGTAAAGCAAGGGGCAGAGCAGCTTGCTAACCAAAAACCACTCTGGCCTTGATTCAGTCCTGAGAGGAAGATAGTTCTTATTTCTTCTCAGGTTTACAACCTGGAGTATATATTTTCCTTTTCATTTATTTCTCTGGGAGGAGGAGCAGGAGCAGGAGACAGAGATATCATCCTTGTATTTTGAATCTATTGCTAGGATGGGGAGATACAAGTGGGTACAAAGGATTCTCATTGAAAAAGAGGGACACATTGATATCATACTGAGGATTTAGATTTAGTTCTCCCCTTTCAGAAACATCCTACATCTTAAGTCTGGTACTTTAGAACAGAGTTAAGTATCCCAGTTAATTGCAAATTAACTGGGATTTTTATTATATATCTGTGATGGTGAACCTATGGCACGCGTGCCCAAAGTGGCATGCAGAGCCATTTTGTCTGGCACATATGGCATTGGCTGTTCCTCTTCTGGGTTTCTGGCGCGCATGCACACATGACAATCAGCTGGCCTTTGTGCATGTATCAGTGCCAGAAACCGGAAGAGCTGGTCTTCTGTTTTCTGGCATGAGCATGCGCACTGGCCAGCTGATTGCTGTGTGTGCATGCACAGCAGTAACTGGAAGACTTGCTGGCTAGCACCAGAAATGAGAGGTTAATTTTTCAGGGCATGCATGCCTCCTGGGCAACTCCTCTTCCTGATCATGGGCCAGATGAGTGCATGTGTCTGCACAAAACACATGTGAATGCGCGAATTGCTCCCTTTTCGGCACTTGGTGCTGTACGTGCACACGCATGCCCCCTTTTCAGCACTTGGTGCCGAAAAAGTTCACCATCACTATTATATATAATAATATAATATAACATATTATATATATGAATATATATGTCTACGGGGTAATTGTCCCATCCTCATCCACTTCCTAAAAGTAATTGAATATTGTCATATTCCATATCAAAAAAACCACCCTGTGGCTGCATCTTCATTTCTGAAAACACATTTGGCCTTCCTCATTTTAAATAAAACCCAAGGCGTTGTCTGGAAATATGCCCACCTGTTCAGAATAAAACAAATAAATAAAGCATGGAGTGAGATAAGTAAGTTTTTTTGCTTGCATTATGTATGTTGCCTGCATATTATTCCTATCTAGGTACACCAGTAATATTTGCCTGTTTATATGTCCCTTTCTCTGACAATCTTTGGTCATCACACTTCCTTCCTTCCTTGTAAAAGAATTGAAAGCCCTACTTAATAACTTGTTTATTAGCCTTGAGAACATTTGTGATTAGCATTGCATAGAACTGCAGTAATAAAAATGGACACAAAAGCTGCTCTTATATTTGATAAGCCATTTTCCATCAGCCAGCCTTCTTTGGTACTTTCTTGTGTGCAGATTATGCTAACTGGACCAGAGGTGGGTTCTGCTTCTTTTTGCTGCCAGTTTGCTCAGGGTTGCGCTGCATGTGCACGCACAGCAGTAAAAAACTAGCTTCTGCAAATTTGCAGAAGCAAAATCCAAGATGGCGGCAGCCAAGGAGACGCCGACGGAACCGGCTCCATGACGTCACTGTGGAGTTACTACCGGTTCTATAGAACCAGATAGAACCGGTAGGAACCCACCTTTGAACTGGACATTTTAAGAGTTGTAGTGCAATACATCTGATTGGCACAAGATTTGGGAAGAGTGGCTGACCATAGACCTTCTGACTTTTTTCTTAAATAGCAGCCAAACAGAATAACTAAGATGGCTTTGAAAGATTACTCAGGAACCAAAGAGAAATCTGCAATGGATTCAGTTTTGCATGGACCAAAATGAGAAGGTACATGAACCAAGGAACAATAATCTCATCTTGGAAAAGGGAAGGAGTAAGTGCGAGATCCATGTTGAACACTTCATTTATATTCCCTGCTAGATATCATTTCAGAGTTTATGAACATATCTGATTGGTGAATTGTTATAGTGAGATATATGAAAGCAGGTCCAAATGAGACCTGACACCTCCAAGTTGGATTAGAGTATAAATGGGGTGTACATGGTCTTTTTCTGCCTGTCTAGCGATCTGAGGTCTAGTGGCAATAGGCAGCCTTGAATGCAATGAGGGAATGCTCTGGCATGGTCTAGAGCACAGCCCTAACGTCCAGAACAGTATGTTTTATCCTCATTACATGTTTTATGAAATGTTGTTGGCGCGAATGTGAAATTATTTGGCTGTGTATTCATGGATCTGGCAAATCAAAAACTGTAAGTTTAGCATCTCCTTTTTAAAAAGGAAAATGAAGTTGGATATTTTTAGCTACTCATTGTTAGCCGGAGAACAAAGCCATAGCTAAGTTATTTCGTCTTTTGGTATTTGTTTGACTGTCAAATCCTTCTATAGTTAAGACACGGCTCTTTGCTAGTCAGTAATCCCTGGAGGGTAAGAACATTCTGCCTATAGGCAGCACACCAAAAACTAATAGCATGAAATACAACCGGCCCATTTTCAACATACAATAGCTGTTGGGTCAGGCAGTAGCTGTACTTAACTGTCAGCAGGCAACTCTCATATAGGCTTGTAAACACTAGTTGCTCTCAATGCCTATCAACGCAAATTACAATGACGGACAATTGATTTAACTCAGGAGAAGAAAACATCTGATTTTGATAGATCTTCGCAAGCAGTCAAGCCTGAGATGATCTAAACTCTATCAGCTAATTATGTTGCACGATTCACTGGAGCCGGAGAATCTTTCTGAAGAAAAAATGCATTACTTAGGGCACATTCTCATGAACCCTTAATATAGATTAGAAATCCTTAAAACACGACAAACCCTTTTGTTTACACAGCTATACTGTAGTGGCCCAAAACCCTTTAAGTTCCTGGCTCATTGATTTTAACCTCTTTCAGTGTTCAATTTATTTCCTAAACCTCTACTAGATGGTGAGAGAAGGGTTCAAATTAAAAGATACATCCACTTGTTTCAGTGGGTGCATTTGATTCTGGAGTGTTTTTGTTTGTTTTACATATTTGCATCAGCATTTCTTCACATTTCAAACCCTGTAATTAAAAATGAAAAGCAGCTAAAGAAAAACAAACAGAAAGCTTTCAGAAAAGATAATTATTCATAGCATATAATGACAACAGCAAGAAAGTTAGGCTTACAGTATCTACCAATGCAGAAGAAAAGAATAAGCATAATAAAAAGCCTGTTGGAGTAGGACTTTCTTTCATTTTTGGAAGAGGTGGACTCCATTGGTTTGACAAGCAAGGAAATTCTAGGAGCCATCATTGAAAAGGCTCTGTTATATATATTGGAGTATGCCTAAACAGTGGCAGGAAAGTCCCAGCTTTTTCCTAATATCTGTGAACATTGTAATACAAGACTAGTATTGCAAATTTTGTATTACAAAATTTCAGTTCACTAGCCTATCCACTGGTTCAAAGTACTAATGTTCAGCATACCTTACGTTTATGCAAACAAAAAGGTAATTTAGGCATATTCAAGTGTGTTGCAAAAACTTTAGTCTGGGAAAGTAGCAATGAAGAGCTGCTCAGAATGAGTTCAGAAGGAAAAAAATATATGTTTTTTAAAGATATTATTTTCTTACAGAGGGACTACAAAGCATTTCTGCATATAACTGCAGGAAACCAGAACAGTCAACCTGGTGATTTAACCGTACACTTTCTGCCAGGAGAGAAAAGCACAATCATTTGTCAACTCCATAAAAGCACCCCTGAAAGAAAACAGGACAGAGTTTCTAGCTGAAAGGGGTAATATGTGCAGGACTCTGATCCTGGAAGCATAGCTTCATATCCTGACTTTTCCTTAAGCATACAACTGAACTCTTCGTAACATATAAATATTTAGCTGCTGCTACAAGAGTGCTTTTAAAAGTATTAACCCTGGGCCACCAACCCATCTCCCTTCCCCAAGGTGTTAACAGTATCCTCATCTTTGTAGGTGTTCCTCTATAATCAGGGACAGTATGAAATCATTCTTATGAGCTTTGGGCAAAACAAAGAAATTAGATTAGAAGAAAGCAACAAGGGTTCCTAAGCATCATGGATCTGAATGTAAGATGGGTTTTGATTTCTGTGAGTCATAAGCAGGGAATTGTTTGGACTGGACAGAATTCTTTGTACCCTGATAACCTTGATGGAGAAGGCAAGTAACAATGAACACAATTATATTTTCAGACTTAATATAACAAATAAAAGAGTGTAAATTGATTAAGTTTACATTTTCAGAGTTGCAAGTACTGGGGAAAAACATTATTTTTTGAAACCACCGAACTCAGCCTTAGAAAGAGTTTCTATCAATAGATAGAACTTTTCGTCACCTTTCGTTAAAAGTTCTTTCATACAGATTTTCCTTAATACCCCCAAATGTTATTACTAAAAATCAATTTTTCTTAGTGTGAAAAGTTGACACTTCAGAACATTTCATCTGAAAGAACTCTGATTTCTGCAGAAAGTTAATAACATGCACACTGGTTTTGTATTGTAATGCCTTTTGCAGTGATAAGAATATTCTTAGGCCTCAGTAGAGTACTGAGGTGTACATTTTAATTTCAATTTAATTTAAAACAAATACTGTAGTCATGGTTCAATATCCTTACAAATATATCAGTTGACTACATGTATACTTGTGATGTGTGTGTGTGTATGTGGTCATTATTAAATATAAAAATGATGTTCACATTTTTTTATCTGTTCCCATTATTTACTTTTTGTTTATCACATCAACTATCTTTGTAATAAGTGGATTTCTTGTGTATTGTCCACATATTTAGCCAGCAACTGAAACAGCACCACTATCTAAACATATACAGATACATATATATTATCCTGTGCTAATTCAAATTTAAACTATCAATTGTGCAATTATATATGCACAGAATATACAATAATTCATGTTGATATTAGCTATATGCATATAGAATAGCCTAAAAGTGGTGATAGATATGACTCTGACTGTACATGCTGTTCAATGTACCAGGTTGAGCCACAGGGATTTTTATTATTCCTGAGACTGCTGGGAAAGAGAGAGGAAAGCAACCCATAAATACCTTATATAAGTGTCCTATTCCCTCAGGGCTTAAAACTCATAGATTTATGCATACTGCGGAAGAGAAAACAGCATGCGGGAGAGAAAAACAAGCTATTAGGAAGCATAAATTACCTGTGAGAACTTTCAGCTGTACTACGGGTTTTCGGCAGAACTCTTGAAACTGACTCCTTGGTTTCACTGAGAAGTATACCCATATTTAATAAAGAGCAATGACGTTTGCTTCTGAATTTGAAGCACGGCAAGATCTGGCTTAGAACAGAGTGAAAGGAGCTGGTGCAGATGGTATTAGACAAACTCTGGGAGCTGCTTTTCCAAAAATAACTTAACTTCTTGCAATCCAGATCTGAACAGAGGCAAAAATGAGTATCTGGATGTCATTCTTGCAGAGCTCCATACCTGGACAGAAGACGGCAATGGGTTAGTTGAATGAATTTCCCCTCGTTTGGTTATGCCCCTAGGAGATGGGAAAGGGATCCAAGCTCATGAAAAAGAAGCAGCTTGCTTACTGCACATATGCCACCTCATCAAGGCTGCAGAATCTGAATGAATCTCTCACACCTTTGTGTATCAGAAAGTCAGTGGGAGTAGAATATTTTGCCCTGCTTGAATTGAAAGCCTAACCAGAGTCTTTGGGGCCAAAGCCCTCTTGCATTTGGAAGAGTTAAAGAGAAGAAAAAGGGAGGACTTTTCTTTCCCAAGGCTTAGATAACAGCAAAACCTACAATGCTTTGCTTCAGCTGTGCTCAGGGTCTCACCAGGATGCTTGAATGGGAGAGATGGACAATTTTGTCAGGCCTAGACAATGTAGGAGTACTGCTTTACAGATTCAAACAGGAGTTCAGATGAAACAATCACAAAGGTTACTAAAACTGCTGACTACAGGAGGACCTTACAACGGTGGTGAAATCCAATTTTTTTTTACTACCAGTTCTGTGGGCATGGCTTGCTGGGCGTGGTATGGTGTGGTGTGGCTTGGTGGGCATGGCAGAGGAAGGCTACTGCAAAATCTCCATTCCTACCCCACTCCTGGGGGAAGAATATTGCAAAATCTCCATTCCCACCCCACTCTGGGGCCAGCCATAGGTGGTATTTGCTGGTTCTCTTAACTACTCAAAATTTCCACTACCGGTCCTCCTGAATCTGTCAGAACCTGCTGGATTTCACCCCTGCCTTACAAGAAGTGGCTACCTCAGGTATTAGTGAGTGAGGAAACTACTGGCAGATGTTCAATGATGTGGAAAGGAATAGACAAGTTGACAAAACAAGGAATGTCTTGGTGATTTGGGCACAAAACTAAATTCTTTGAAGGCAGTATTAAGCTATGATGACCATGAAGTAAGAGGCAATATTATGAGAATATATATAGGTAACTGGGATTTTATGCATTCTAATAATGTTTTATGCATCATTCTCATGACATTGTCTTCCTTTCATTTTCAATCCATGTCTTTTTTGGCTTGGTCTCTTTGCACCTGCAGAGATATCTGCGTAGGCAACAAATAAGCACAACTTTATTGCTACACATATACACAGGCTACATACTTAATCCTTTTTTTAACAGCACTAGACCTCTATTTACAAAACAGGTTGAGAAAGCTGGTCTTATGTTACACAACGTACACTGGTTATATTGCACATTGCTGGTTATCTCACAAATGAGATACTGTAGGGGAAAAAAATCATATTTCAGAGATTTTTTAATGCTTCTGATATCAAGATATCAAAAGTTTTTGTACAGCCATCTATTTTGCTGTTTTTACTGTTTTCGGAGAATAGTGCCACCTTGCACAACCAACAGCTAGAGTCACTTACTGTCAGCAGTACCATTTCCTTATATGTTATGGATGGAGATTTTGTTTAAAATGAAGTATATTTCACCACTCCCTTTCCTCAACTTGTCTCACATTAAATGCTGTTAAGGACAGAAGCTTTTGCTTAATAACGATAATTGGGACTGGCAACTCCATTGTTAAGTTATACGGTTGTAAAGCACAACTTCACATGATTTTGCTGACATATGAAGATCTAGTTGTGATCATTAGTGGATCCCACATGGTCGTTAACCACAATGTTCTGATCATCATTTGGGACCTCCAGCCAGCTTGCCCATTGATTTAGCTTGTCGGAAGCTGGCAGTGAAGGTTGCAAATCATAATGATAAAATCATAATTATGTGCCAGTTGCCATATCTTGATATCAGAATCAGAATCATTTGACTATGGAGATGCAGCAATAACTGAAACTACAAAGATTGGTTGTATGCTGCCTTGTTCAATGCTATTGATTGTAACCATACTTGAATTACTTGGCAAAATATTTTTTCTGCTAGTGGTATAGAATCAGGTGAATCTCTTAATCTGACCAAGTGAATCGGTTACTAGTTAACTGATTACAAAATTTGGCCATATTACAATTCCAAATATGTTTTCATTCTTTAACTGTTCCTACTATGTCATAGAGAATTTAGAAGTACAACACTGAGAAGAAGAAGTGTGTTTATTGCAATGATTGTTGGGTGCTTGCTAACAATGGAAAAGCAAGGATCTTTATAGGCTGCAAGTTAGGAAATTTTAGGGATCTGAGTGGATGGCCAATTTAGAAAGCTAGGCAGGGCCTTGTCAATGTACATGGGTGAGTTCTGTTGTTAGGCAAAATGGGCCTTTCTGGGGGGCAGCAGAGCTGGGGAGCCCATCATTAAGGAGATGAAAGTTGATGTCTTCTGCTGATGGAGGATGGAAACCCGTGGTTTCTCTAGGTTGCTATTTCTTTGCAAAGTCTGCATTTGGACTGTATTGTGAGTTAATGAGGCTTCTATTCTTTGATTTAGATGGGATTGTAGAGGGATTTGAGGTGGGGAGGATCAGTTTGGATCTTAAAGGATCAGGCAAAGAGAGCAGCTGGGTTTCACCTTGGTTGAAGGTGAAAGCGAGGAAAAAGACTGGGAGGAAAAGGGACGCAGCTTCCATTTTGTTTGTTAGTTTTATTTTCTCTGCTACTACTAGGACTGGTGTCCTTTTCTTTTCAATTGCAGAACTCTGGATGGTATTACTGCAAATCACTTTCAATTACTGCAGCAAATATCTAGTATAATTTAGTATCTCCAGCCCCATAATCTAGTGGTTTTACTTTGAGAATGGTTTACTTTGCCTATCTCAAAATTTGCTCACTAATGAGAAAAAATTATTTTGTTCTTTGAGTGGCAGTACTCATCTCAAATGATCTAAGTCCCAGAGTTCACAGTAACAGCATTGCCAAAAAAGCATTAAGAGTTGTAAACCTAATCTTGCGGAGCTTCTTCTCCGGTAATATTGGACTGCTAACTAAGGCATACAAAAATTTTGCTAGACCAATTCTTGAATACAACTTGTCTGTCTGGAACCTGCACCACATATTGGACATTAACACAATCAAACAAGTCCAGAGATATTTCACAAGAAGTGTCCTCCAGTCCTCTGCTCGAAACAAAATACCTTATGCCACTAGGCTTTCAATTCTGGGCTTAGACAACTTAGAACTTCACCATCTTCGGACCGACCTAAGCGTAGTACATAAAATCATCTGCTACAATGTCCTTCCTGTCAATAAATACTTCAGCTTCAACCAAAACAATACA
>JANHFT010002901.1:147807-162699 GCA_032467955.1 Pseudoxenodon macrops | reverse complement strand
TTCTCCTTTAATATGCATGCTTACATCGTCTTTCTTCTTAGAGGATCAAACGCTGTGTAAGTGTCTCTGGGAAGTGCAATGTTAATACAGTTACATAGGCAGCTCAGATGCAAGACCCATCACCTTGCTGTAAATGTGTTCTCCTGGAAACAAAGGATGTTTGCAATACCATTCTCTATAATTCAAACACTAAAACATTCAAAACTTTAATACATTGGAACATAAATGATAACCATTACAAATTATAATAGATGAATACTGAATAGTGTTATTTTTTAAATTCCTGCTATATGTCCTTTGTATTTAAAAAGACAGAAGAATGTGTGTCTTTCTCTGTGTATATGTCTGTATAGTATTTATATAGCATTGTAAGGTATAGCATTTATATAGCATTATAGTGAATGAACAAATCATGGCAATTTCAGTCAATTGTCTAATGTAGAAATAGTGCAAAATTCTTATTTATAATAGGGATGTCACACTAGAGGTCCTCTGGTCATGGCTGGTTTAAAGATGAATCTCAAAATATCTTCTACATAGAGGGCTCTCCTATTCAGTCAAATAAACATTCTATTTATATACAATTTGAGATTTTAAAAGCACTTTTATAAAGAAAAGACTGGAAATATATCATAGTTTGAAATACTTATTAATTTGGAAGAATACTCTTTTTGTCAATTCCAATATCTGACTTTAGTTTTAGCAACTTTGAATGAAATATATCTATGTGCGGAATGGGAAAATATCTTTATTTTCATAACCAAACGCCAAAGATGAGTAGAAGAAATAGTTACATAGAAATAAGTGGGACATAAGCACAATGTGCATGTGATGATTGAAATTATAAATAATACAATGGACAATTTATTCAATGTACAGCACTGCAGGTAATATTGAACAATATTTTATAAACACAGCAAAATAAAGAAGCTACCTTCTTTATCCACCTATTGAAGATTACCGGTATATAGAGATGCTTTGGGAAAGTATTATTAGTTATTATGCAGAACATATAATATTTTGTTATAGGAAATATATCATTTTTTTTCTGCAGACATTTAGGAGGCTCTTTCATTAAAGTAAGATCCTTTCATTACACATATTTCAATTTTCAGAACTTATGTCTGAAAAAAATAGACATATAAACGTTAACAGTGAGGTTTCCACTCAAGAAATACACTCCATTGAGATCAATAGGATTCATTCTCAGGTAAGCATTTGGATTGTTTATATAAGTTACATTATGTACCCAAGAGTGAAAATAATTTTTAATGGTGTTTTAGTCATTTTATCACACGGTTAAAGTTATTTCACTTTTTCATCACTTGGTTTCATTATCAAACAGATCTTGCCTTCTCATAAAATGTTTATTAAACTTGAGGTTCATATTCAAATTTTTTATAATCTGTCATCTGCAAAAATAATATATTTAAGGGTATCCTTATAAAGAATCTTAGGTAAGTCTGCTAGAACATATATTAGAATTACTGTAATGAATATGCACATAATTGTATTTTCAATATTTTAAAAAGTGAGTCTAATTTAAATGCTACTTGGAAATCACCCTTCCCCACCCACTCTGTCCTGTAACTTTGAATTCATACATTGCACTAAGCCAATAACATTAAACTTGATTGTGGCTTAGTGCAAAATGTTATTGTAATTATATTGGTTTGTAATCAAGCTCCTATGGCTTAATGTTCTATATACCCCAGTCAATTATGGCTTATTCTACAAATCAATTGCTAGAGTTACACAGGTATGCTGAAAAAACATAATGTGGTGAACATATAACTGACAGTTTAACAAACCAACAAGATGGAGTGTTTGTTGATTAGACAAAAATCTTCAGTATCACAGAAATACTTCATTAGGGCTGAATAGCAAAGTGCTAGACAAAAAAAAGTGATTTATGTGAAATACTATGGTAGCAAAAAAGGAAACAGAAATTTGAAAGACCTTGTATAGCTTGATCTACAAGGAACAGAGTGACTTGTTCCCTATAGAAGGCATCAAAATAATTGATGGAAACCAGTAGATCAGCTCTGTTGATGCCCCGACAATCAGGTGTTATGAGATGACAATGAGATCTTGCAAAAAGTAGGCAGCCACAGGGCAGTTTCCCATTGAATATAAGGATATTGGGGAAGTTGTCCTAACTTGAGTATTCTGTTCCTCTCTTTCCACTGTGTGATATGTTTTCATTCTCCAAATGAAAAACTTTTTAAATGAAGCCTGCTGCATTTCTCAGGGCTAATCACAGAAGTTTTACTTTCTAGATTAGGTTTAATTTTTTATGATGTTGATTCCATGTCTTGCAGAATAGATATTAAAATATGGCCAATATTAGCAGTTATATTCTTTCTCTTTCAAAGTGTTCTCATTTGACATGCTCTGTTTCCTACATTAGTATCACATGATGTCTGCCTTAGAACCTTTTCCCACTGCTGTTGAATACTATTCACCTATTCTTAATTTGGGAGAAAATTACAACAGCACGACATTCTCCACTCAGGTTGTTGACATCTATCTTGCTCCTCTGCAAATCACTTTAGTCACCTGACTTTGTTCCAAAATAATATAAAGTTAATAGGTGTATATGCCTTGAGGCTACTCTTTGATAGTATCAGAATAAGGAAGAGAACAATATTTTAACACCAGTACATCTAAGGTTGATTCAAGTTTGCCTCAATGAACCGGGGGTGAGATGAAGGTGTTGTCCAAGAGACTTGACATTAAAAGGAAATTCCCAGGGCATATTTGTAGTGTGGGTTCAAGAAGGAGATGCCTTTAGATAAGCAGATTATGAAACAAAGCTCATGTCAGAAATACATTTGATGAAGTAGTGTATGCAATATATTATAATACATCACCTCTATCATATTAAAACTCTTGTGACTAATTTTTGTGGATAACTGAATGTACATAAAACAGCAAAGCTGGTTGTGAAAAAGGTTTGCTTAATTCCATCTATTTTACACTTGATGCATTTTGTAGTGTGGTTAGGTTCTTGAAGGAGATTGCCTATAAAGAAACAGATGGATATTTCTTGTATGAATCTACAGCCATACAAGCTGTATTTAATGGGTCCCTGCCATGAACAACTGCAAATATAGCTCTGTCCATAGATTCACAAGAGTCATGCAACATGTGATCATAACATTTGAAAACATCTTAAACAATACATGACATCGTGTCTTACATATACTTTCAGAATTGAAATTAGGTGCATAAATATAGAGACTTAAGATCAGTTTAATACAGGTAGTCCTTAAATTATGACCATAATGGAGCCTGTCCATTACAGTCATGAATTGTGATAGTTGTTAAGCAAGGTGCCCACATGATTGCCTCACTTAACAATCTCATGCCTTACTCTCACCATTGTGGTTGTTAAACAACCATTGTGGCTGAAATGAACCATGGGGTCCTCAGTGGTGGGAGATTACTAGTGCAGTTCCAGACCTATATTGCAGCACCTTCCCAGTTGACATGTGGCCTCCTCCCACCTCCCAAGGTCTCCCACATTCCTACGGCACCTTGTGCTCTGCTTCCCACTCTGCTGAGACCTCTAGGCCTTGGGAACTGCAGAGGGAGACTGATGGGGAAGAGCTAGTCCTTCCCAAACACGATTGCCTGTAAGCCCCCCCTATACACCACTGAAACCTTGTGCCATTCCGGAAGTGGGCACCATTTCCGAATGGCCACACTTCATTGTAGCCATTCCCCAGAAGGCATCTGCTGTCCAGATGATGCAATGTGGCTTCCACATAGGAAGGCCACATGGCAGATTGACTGCTCCCTCCAGGAGATCTTGGAAAAGGTAAGAAACTGAGTCATTATGAGGGTGGAGAGGCGGGTTTAGGACCAAGCAAGGTCAGAAGCAGGCCCAAGGCCTATGGGAATCCAGCAAGGTCAGAAGCAGGCCCAAGGCCTATGGGAATCCAGCAAGGTGGGAAGCAGGCCCAAAGCCTAAGAGGACCAGGGCGGTGAGTGGGGCGAACATTATTATTTTTTCCACATGACCCCAGGGTGAGCACTTCAGTGGACATAATTAGGTAGGAGTTGTAAATCTCTTTGTTCAGCTCCGTTGTAATTTCCAAAAGCTGTAGAAGAAATGGTCATAAGTCAAGGACAACCTCTAACTGAAAGACTTATATTAAAATAGCAATTTCATTATGGTGTTCTAGAAAATACAATATGCGAAAATTATATTGTTTCCAGAAAGGATACTTACTTAACAAAAGTGTAGATACTCTTTATTTTGGTCAGTTCAAATCTGCACATAAATAGTAAGTATGCATTCAGATTCACAAAATTATATCATGTTTAATTTTATATCATGTACAGATTGGATCAGTTACTGTTTCATTAAAATATGTAGTTTAACCAAGAGTGCCTAAACATTTGCCACTATATCTCAGTAGCAAGTCTAATCAAACTAGAATTGATAGATACATTTGTAATATCACTGAAACTTTGATCATTATCTGATATCTTAATATAAAAATTGACCTGTGATAATCCAGTTATATTTAATATGTATCATATAAAGGCTGAATGAGTCAAATGTAGTTTTTTAAAAGAATGCATTGGCCACATCGTATTGGCAATCAATAGCAATATTAGTTAATCTCAGAATACAACTGCATCATCAGATCATATTACATTTTGGTATAATGTAAAATAGGATGTTGGAACAGATGTAGAGAGTATTAAAAGATTAAAACACTGCCAGGCTGAATCTGATGTGTGATGCACTTACTTTTCACAAATCATCTGTTTCTGGAACACCATTGACCTCTGTAGGCTGTATAGTTATCATTATGGGAATATTCTCAGTGATCCAACCTTTAGGAGTCCTGTTGAATGATCTCCTGGTAGAAAGTGGGTTAGCAAGGACCATAAATCGTGGATCATTTAGCAGCAGAAAATTAAAATCTGGAACTTTGTACTTGATAAGTTTTGATGCTTTTTCAAAACCACCAAAAGGAGTGGCAACTCTGTAGATGATGGGGAAAAAACAGAAATAAGACCAATGCTTATTCTTCCATCTGAAAAAGGGGATTTTCAAAAAAAAAATTGCCTGTGTTATAAAAACTTTGTCCTTCTATTTAGAATGAGTTCAGCACAATTTAAAATGCATCAAATTTGTTCTAGACAAGGGGTACCAAACTGCAGTCTTAGTGTGCAGGTTTAATTTCACTTACTGTATCTACATAAAAATAATCTACTTTGTGATTTACATTTCATTTTTGTGCTTTGTGAAACTCTTAACATCCTATCCACCATATAACAAAGAAGCTTATTTGAGACAAACTATACACTTCTTGATTACTAGTTCCTATGATAATGGAGATCCTATGTTTGGGATTATGTACATGTCTTTAATTTTTTAACAGCCAAATTCTATAGCCAACTTGATTGTTGTTTTCTTATCACTTTTCTTAAAGCAGCCATATCCATTTATTTTGTAACATTATCTATCTATATGAATATCAGAATATTATTGTTCCAAGGTTTTTGACCAATAAAAGAAGCCATTATTAAATCATCATTGTCATCATTTAGCCTTTTATAACAAAAGCCAAGAAGGTAACTGTCGGAGATTAATAATTTTTCCTACAAAGCAGTGATTTGTTTTTGCTAGTAGATCATAAGGAGCTTGTTAGTTGGTAACAGTGAGACATGATGGAGCTGATTACAACATAATATTTTGGTAGCTTGTCATTCCAATGCACAAATATAATAAATATTTATATATTAGTTTACAACTTCTTACATACGTGGGAAGGAACAAAGATGAAAACTATGTCTGACATCAAGCCTTCTTAATTCAAATTTGTGACAATATCGTGCTATGAGAAATTACGTTATTTCCATTTCAGTGTATTCTGTATAAACAGGTTTCCTTGTTAAGATGACCAGGGGATGGGAGAGAAACTCAATGGAAATAAAATTGTTGATGAAAGGATGATGTTACTTGGATAATCTATTAAAAATTTCTATTACAAAGCACCTAGATTGTACATTAAAAGATGTATTTGGGAAAGGCGATTGGCTGAATAACAGTTATTTCTAATAGGTTATTATAATTCTTACTTTATAATATGTAAGATCAGAATAATATAAGATCAGAAACGGATCTTTCATAAAAACTAATGATACTGAAATCCTGCCATAAATCATGTCAAGAAATAAAATGTTAGATTGTAGTTTGTTTTTCCGTTTCAACTATTTTAGTCAAATAGTTAATTGAACTGAAGTCAAAAGAATAACTATAGTTATAGAAAAATGCATAATTTTGGATGTCTTAAATAAAGCATTTAAATGAAATTCACCATGCACTGTATGGGATGCCATATGTATAGGAGAGAATATTTTAGAATCTTTCTACAATGATGATGTGTTTTAGATTTATTTATATAAAGGGATAAGGGAAGAAGAAATCATTTTGTTATATTTTAAGAGGCGGTGATATGTTACTAAAATTGTTTATATTTGTGATGAAGATGGGAAGTTATTTTTTATATATATTTCTTTAATAGATTCTTACTTTTTTCTATTTCTATTTTTTCTTTTTTTATACCTTTTACTCATTCTTTTTTATTGTATTAGTTTTTATTGTTGTAATTATGATATTTAATAAAATTACAATTAAAAAAAGCAAATAGCAAACGTGATCATAGGGCACTGCAACAAAAGTGTGAATCAGTTGCAAAGTGCCCATATTGTGATCACATGACCATGAGGTACTGGTATAACCAGAACTTCAAGGACCAGTTGTAACCATCATTCTCTGAACAAATGATCATAGGTTGAGGACTAGCCTACAAATTGTCTGGCTCCAAATAATTCAGGTTTGAATAAGATCTCTAATCTCTGATAAAATGAATTTGGCAAATACCGGTATATGAAAGCCAGTAAATTGTATTTTAATATATTAAAATAACATTGTTTACTATATTAATAATACATATTATTTGTATGCTAGATCAACCAAAAAAAGTACAGAGTTCATTATGGCAAAAATGAATTCCTTGAAGTAATCATCCAGATGATGTCAAGGAGTTATGCTCTATATTTCTTGAAACCTAAACATATAATTTGAGGTCTGACTCACTTTGTACAATTAAATCTCGAAGACAATAAAATCTCTTTAACTGAGTTCAGGGAAGTACAGGTATTTTATGCAACATAAATTAGTCTAGGCCTTGTTTTCCCCCCTCTAGTTTTGTGGTTTATGATAGTGGTAGAGAGATACTTTCTGTTTAGAAGATGAATGTATTCAGGCGTAGCAATCAATACATAGGTGCTGATCCAATTATTCTGGGAGTGGTCTGGCTGTTTTCCACAAGCAAGTGTTTTTGAAAAACTACCAGTTCAGCCCCAGAATATCTGAATCCATCCAAACTAAAAATGTTGTCTAAAGTAAGCAGGACCCAATTACAAATATTAATGTTATTGACAACTCAGAAGCAACATGTACTTTAATTGCAGGTTTATATATTCCCACTTACTTTCTCCACCTATGTACATAGTTGATTTGAAAAGCCTATTTATTGTCCTATCTAAAATTTTGATTTGGAAATCATGCTAAATGGTTTAGCACAAGCTGTGAATAAAAAGTAGCAAGCCTCAATACCCCTTGAGCTGATATTTGTCCTTCTATTTCTTCTGTGCACTTGGCAAGTATTTTAATTTTAAGTAAAGGTACTTAACATCTACCAGGTTGGCATGCTCAGTGGTAGTAACAAGATCAAGAAATCCATGTGAAATAATGAATTTTGAAGTTTGCATAGTTTCCAGAGCTGAGATTGTGGTTAATTAAAATAGGAAGTGACAATTTTTTATGTGCAAACTGCAAAATATTAATTTTAATTAATATTTCAATGGAAATAAACTTAGTTTTCACCCTGACCGCTTCTTGGATTGCCCCCACTCAAACCACTTTAAGATAAGCGGGGTCATCAGTATGAAAGCAGTGCACACCTTTATACAAAGCATGGTTTAACAGGAATTGCACATATAGCCAGAATGCGAAATTTTACTCTGCTGGAAGGAAGAGATATTTGAGGAATAAAAATTAGGTTTCAATCAGTAAAGAAGAGGGACAGTGATATTAAACAATCTTCCGAATAAATATCTATTATTTTTTGGTTTCTTTTTCTCATTAAGAAATTCTATACAAGAAAGCCAGCTTGTTTATATATTACATATAGAGGAAATGTTTGAAAGGAATTAATATATGTAGCTTGTTGCCATTGAATTGCAAGGAGAAAACTGGTTTAATTCTTTGGTCAGTGGATACAGTATGTCTTAATAAAATGTATTTAAAGTAAAAATTAGTTAAAGCCACCATATTGTAATTGTTTAAAATTAAATACTGATGAAATTGGCATGCTTCAAAGCAACATGATAGCCTCTACTATTATCTTTACTTCCAAGAATGTCTCTAGATCCCACAGAGGCGCCATAGGAGTCTTAGGATGTATAAATGGCCATGGCTGCAGTCCAGACCTTTGTTTAGAAATGTCACCTCCCCAGAAAAACAAACAGGCTGAGATTAGCTGGTAGGGAGCATTCTGGGGCAATGGGAGTTTAAAAGCAGCAGCAGAAAAACATATTCAGTTTAGGGGGTGGGGGGAAGAAGCAGTACCCAGTCAACCTCATCTGGATTTGGAAATTAAACAGCATCAGTCCTACTTAGTCCTTGAATAGATATACCCAGAAGAAACAGTGGCAACTTCTTATGGTTGTTGACAAGAAGACTTAATCTGGACATGTTAATAGAGCCATCAGACTGTTCAATTTAAAGGACAAGCTACCTTTTAAAGAAAGTGCTTTGTTAATATTGTAGCCATTTTATGGGAACCTATCTCAGAATTACAGCCCCAAAAGCTTGTTTAAATGGGGGCTGAAGAGCTGGGGCCTTGGATAATATTTTCAGGCTGCTGGAGGATTATTATACTGTTAGTTGTTTAATCATCGTTCCAGTGTGGTACTGGCAATCGGGGAGATGCTTCATGTGTTACAGGATTAGGCTTGCTATATGTGGATTAGTAATACAGAACTACATCCAGATAGACTGGATTCCTTCACTGCTTTGAAAACAATCCATTTCAGGAAGGGAATTTGGCTTCTTTAACATGATAGGAGGCATAACCAGTCAATCTAGTTTACTGTTACATCTAGACATCCTGCAGTGCTTCAGTGTCTACTTAATATATTACATTAACTAAGGGGAAAAAATTGCTCACCATTGGGGAAAAACAGGGCAGACAAAATAGTTTTTCAGTTAATTTCATCATCCTCATCACCACCACCTATATAAATAGGCTAGCAGTTTTGAAATGTATTAATCACAGAAGTATGCTGTGGTATTCTTCCAAGCTGACTCAATTTATTCTTTATGGAATCCTAGGACATTTCCATGGCAAGGAACATATATAGGTAGTCCTCAACTTACAACCACAAATGATCCCAGAATGAGATATTTGTTAAGTGAGTTTTGTTCCATTTTACAACTTTTCTTGCCACATTTGTCAAACGAATCACTGCAGTTGTTAAATTAGTAACATGATTGTTAAGTGAATCTGGTTTCCCCATTGACTTTGCTTGTCAGAAAGTTGTAAAAGATGACTCCCAGGACATTGACATGACTCCAGGACACTGCAACCGTCATAAATATGAACCATCGGTCAAACATCCGAATGTAAATCACATGGCCATGGGGATGCTACAATAGTAATAATGTAAAAAATGGTCATAAGTCAGTTTTTCAGTGCTATTGTAACTTTGAATGGTCACTAAATGAACTGTTATAAGTCGAGGACTATCTGTATTTATAATTTGGAGGGAGGGAGTGTTGTAGTCAAACTGAAGATGCAAAGTTGGTGAGAAGACCTATCCATGTTGGGGTTGTTTTATTTTTTCCCCTTTACCCAAATAAATTAAGCTTATTTAACAACTTCGTACCTCATACAGGGGGGGGTGTCAAACTGGCAGCCTGCGGACAGGATGCATCACATGCAGGCCACGCCCACTCCAGCTCTGCGGAGGGGGAAAAGTCACATGATGGCAACATGACGCAGCGAGTTTGACACCCATGCAGGGTAACAAACCATGCAGCTGCTAGTTCACAATTGCAGCCCAAACTGATCAAAGAGAACTCAGAGGACTCAAATAATATATTCCTTTGCTTTCCAGGGACATTTAGCACTAGTTTTTAAGGGAAGAGAAAGTTATTAAAACGATTTTTTCCATGAAGAAAGAGATTTACTTTTCAAGTAAAGATTTTCATTTACAAGTTACATTGTGAATGCTATTTACATGGCTTTCCTTGCTCACCCCCCCTTCTGTTCAATTTTGTCAATTCTCAGAGACTGCCTGGATAAATAACATGAAAATCTATACTGTTTGCAGAACCATAGAAGGTAATAATAATATTTCCAAATATTGTATCCCTTTTGGAAATGAAGTTATACAGTTATGTCTCAGAATCGTTTTCCTTCCCTCATGATCATCAGGAAAATCCCAATAAAGCCTCCTTTTCCTCCTCCTCTTCCTCTTAGTGAACATCAGATTACAGATGTATACATTTTCTTTCATTAAAGATTTAATTAACAATCAGAAGAGTTTGGTAGATCATCATCTTGCCTTTCTATAAGAAATAAAGCTTCTGTGTTCTTTTCAAGTGACCAGCAAGGATTGACAGTAAGGTTGGGAGTTATTGTGGTATATAACATAATATATTGTGCATAATGTACATCCTTCTCTAGAAATTGATATTTTGTGTCCCCTCCTCTCTGCTCCCTCCAACTTTTTCCCAAATCGTGAATTTTTTTGAGGGGAGGGGTGTCTGTATTTTTTTCTTAGCGCAAGAGTCAATGTCAGTGACTACTTCAGCTTCAATGTCAATGACTACTTCAGCTTCAACCGCAATAATACATGGGCAAACAATAGATACAAGCTCAAAGTAAACCACTCCAAACTCGATTGCAAAAAATATGACTTCAGCAACAGAGTGGTCAGTGCCTGGAATGCACTGCCTGATTCTGGTTTAATCCCCAAATCTCAAAAACTTTAACCTTAGACGGTCTACCGTGGACCTTATCCCATTCCTAAGAGGTCTGTAAGTGGGAGTGCATAAGTGCACCAGCATGCCTACCCTCCCTGTCCTACTGCTCCCATTTATTCGTACTCATTTCTTATGTATATACCTATACCTGTTTATACTTATATGTTCATATGTTATGTTCATACTTATACTTGCTTTCGCATACACGCTTGACTAAATAAATAAATAAATAAATAACCAACAAACAAATAAAATAAATAAAAATAGAGTCTAGTTCCCAAAAATCAAAGAACTCAGTCAAAGGGAGGAAGAAATGGGTGTAGGGTGGAAACACAATTTTAAAGACAATTTGGAAAAGGAAATGAATTGGGAGAGTAGTACACATATGAATTCCAGGCTTTTTGCCAGTCTTTGGGACTGGTATCTTGTGTGAATCATTTGGAACAGGTTAAGGATCGTTTGGACTAGGATTCACTGCATTGATGAACTGTCTCACTATTAGAAATAATGGAGATTGAGTTGTGTTTGGTATGTGGGTCTCCCACTATGGTTTTCATATCCAAAGCAGGGATGAAATTCAGCAGGTTCTGACAGGTTCTGGAGAACCGGTAGCAAAACTTTTGAATAGTTTGGAGAACTAATAGTTTGGTGGTCCCAGAGTGGGGTGGCAATGGGGATTTTGCAGTATCATTTCACCACTGATCCAGAGTACTGCCAGACTAGCTGCTAGTTTCATGGCAACCATCAGATTATGATACAGGAACATGTTTGCAGACTTGAATTACTTTGTTTAGTTCAATTTGATGTGCTTATTAGTTTATTATTAGTTTACTTCAGTTTGATCCATTTACTAGGCTTAAATCTAAGATGGACAGGACAGAGTGTTTTTTTTATCAACTACTGTTGTATATACATTTTTAAAAATACTGAATTTTATGTTAGATTAATTTTCTAATTAATGTGCTGTAAGACTTATTGTGACAGCAAATGACTCATACATAAAATATGCTAAAGTAATGAAATAATAGCATGGAACACTTTTCTTTTATGCCCTTTAAATCCTTTTAGCTGCCTTCTGAATCCATTCCAGCTCCTTTTGAATTGTCACAGCTAGATGTGAAAATATTCCAATGTGGTTGTGCCTGATAACTAAACGGATGTTGCAACTGTATTCAGTCTTTTTATCTGAGCTTGTTCTGTTACAGTTGCATACAAAGAGTTAGGTAACACAAAAGCTTTGTTGGTTTAGATAATTTCCAAATCTGAATGGGGAGCATGGCATATAGTCAACCTTTATATTTCCCTGATGTTCTTGCAATGACATCATATAGATGTAAGGGTCTGACTCACTCAGAGACTGATCTCACACTTTAGACTCTACAGACTCTTTGATATGACATCATTTGACTTTGACCCCCAAGTTGTAATCTCCAAAATAGGAAATTTGCATAGAGTACATTTTGTAAGGTGGTCCATTTATTACTAAAGTGTCATTCTTACCTAGTTAATTCTAACAATGTTTTCTGAATTGTATATTGTTTTCCAAGTTTAAGTTTTGGGTGCTAGTGAGCCAAGATAACAATACATGATTCACTAGTACCTACCCAGCACAGCTATTATTGGGTTCTTTATTTCCTACTGTTTCTATGATTTAAGAGCAAAAACTCATCATATTATTGTAAATTAATTAAGAGACCATCTTGCACACAGGATCCCAAAAGCACTTTTCATTCCCAATTATTTTTTATGAGAGCCCATATAATATTGATTTCTTCACCATTAGCTCAATTATGCTCATGGTTGTAAATGTAAGACAGCACAGGTGTAATTAAAAACAATGTTTTTTCTTAAGAGAATGACATAACAGTGATATTATCTTATTTTTTCTTTGTCTTAGTTGTGTAAGAGAAAAACACTAAAAAAAACTTAGGGTTCTCCATATGAATATTTTTTGTTTTAAATCTTCCAATACAATCTTTGCCTTTTTTATTTATAATGTATAGTAATGATGAAATAATATCCGTCAATATCATTTTGTATTTTCCCAAGATAGGCAATTCTTCTTTAGAGAAGGATCATGCCCGACCTAAGGTAGGTACAATATTTATATACATTTATTTGGCATATTTATTTATCACATTTGTATAATATGAACATCTGCTCAGATTATCCTGCCAGTTCTGATTAACCTTGAAGAAGCTCCTTACAATATCTGATAAAAGGGGACTTCTGGTGGCATCTGAAGAAATAATAAGGGATTCCTTATTGATAATACATCTGGTTGATGTGTCCATGCTAGCTAGGTTTATGCATACTTATACACATCTTTAACTGTAGTTAGTTTTTTTAAGTTCAGGTTTGATCATGTTGAATGAGCCTAACCGCTATGTTTTGTACATATGATTTAGTACATTGTATGACTCCATGCAAATGGCTTACTAAGCAAACCATGATTTGCTTAAGCTTAGCATGATGTCTTATCACATCTTTAGTAATCAACTGTAATTTTTGGTTAGTTTTCTTAAGAAATATTTGGGATGCCTTATTTTGCAGAGCAGAAAACCAGTCTTCACCAGCTGCTAAAGCATGTAGTGTCTGTTTCCTGTTTTCTGTAGCAGTGAACTACTACCTTTTGATAGTTTTGTCTGTGTGTATTTTGTGAGTATGATGTATTAGTCACTCAGCATTAGCTACAAGCTATTAAAAACAGACACAGTCTCTCAATAAATGAGATTACTATATTGGGTATGAATAAACATGACCCACAACCTGGATATTTTATAAAAACACTTCCAAAATATTATGAGTCAATGTCAACATGTTTAGAACTTTTGCTAAAAGCTACAGATTAGAATTTCACTGATGAATAGTGGGTTGGGGGGAGTTTTTTGGTCAATCTCTTTAATATGTGTGCTGCATTTATATAACACTTTCATTCTATTTTGTATGCATTTATCCATTTTGATTGTTTAAAAATCCTAACCATCTAATTAAAAAAAATACAATAGAGTTAGTTTATTACTAAAGCGCAAAGTTCCTTCTACTGCTGAGTAAGACTGATTGCAATATTCTGAGTCTCCACTTTATATGGAAATGTGTGGCAATTAAGTAAGATTACATCTCAATCCCTAAACTTCAAAATGGTTTAATGTGAAACCTATAAAAGTAGTAGTAGAGAAGAATAGTAACATATATATTTTAGAAAAAAACCTGGGCAACCATTTGGTTGTTGAACAAATATTTAACATGTGGATGGTGAAGATTGCAGTGGGAATCACAATTGTGATGTAAAGTCAGAAGGGGATCATGTCATACATATGGGCAAGATTTTGTGTTTTTTTCCAGGAGTTGTTAGTTTTTGTTTGTGAGAATTATGTTTACTTTTTTGGGGGGGGAAATAGAAGAGATTATCTGTAGTTGAGTTGAACTGTAGAGGTCTTAGTGCTCTTAGAGCTTGGTTGTTTGTTTGCAGACATTTGGATAACATGATTACAGAGTACCAAGAACTGCACATTCAATTTTTCCTCCTGGAAAGATGGTGAGCAGTGCATGCCCTCCAGGGATGAAATCCAGCAGGTTCTGACAGGTTTTGGAGAACTGGTAGTGGAAATTTTGAATAGTTCGGAGAACTGGTAGCACAAAGTTAGAGTAGTTCAGAGAACTGGCAAATACCACCTCTGGCTGGCCCCAGAGTGGGAAGAGAATGGAGATTTTGCAGTATCCTTCCCCTGCCATGCCCACCAAGCACGCCCACAGAACTGGTAATTTAAAAAATGGATTTCACCATTAATGTCCTCCGCTTATATTTTCCC
>JANHFT010002901.1:74718-95286 GCA_032467955.1 Pseudoxenodon macrops | reverse complement strand
GGTTCTATAGAGTAGGTAGTAAGCTGCTGGTGACGTCACGGAGCTGGTTCTGGTCCGTGGATGCCGCCATCTTTAAAAAAAAAATTCTTTTGGGAGGTTTGAATTTTTTCCGGGTTTTTTCTTCTGCGCATACACAGAAGCTGAGTTTCCGGTACTGTGCATGTGTTGCCATATTGTTTTCAGCCTTTTTGGGTTTTTTTTTTTTACTGTGCATGAGGCGCACGCACGCGCCCATGAGGCACGCCCACGCGCCCATGAGGCACGCCCATGCGGCATGGGAGGCAGAGAACCGGCAGCAAGGTAAGTTAGAACCCACCCCTGGGTTCTTCATGCAGAAGCTGGTGGGAAACTGTTAGCTAGGAAAAATTCTGTTTTGTTCTCCTACGCAGGAGCTTTACTTTACTTATACACTGAGGCATGTAGCTTGTTTATATCTACATCCTGAATGGCTTTTTCCCTCATGCTTCATCTTTCTTTGTGCTGATTATGAGAATAATGTTTTTCAGGTGCCTTGCATGTTTGTCTAGTCAATTCAGTGTCTTAAAGCGTAAAAAAGTTACTATTTTTTAAACTTTATTTTTAAAGTTTAAAAAGTCAATATCTTTACTGAAACAGTATTTCAGATACTGAGCTAGAAAAAAAAAGAGTAATGTTGGTACCAAAACATAAGTTGCATAACCAATTTACAATAATGTAATTTCCCTTCTTTTAGAAAAGTTGAATTGCTCTTTAGAAAGGAATGACAGTATGAAGATAGGCTGTAACCTTAATCCTTACTAGAAAGTACCATGGAATTTAATGGTATTTGTTCCTGAGTTAACGTTCACGAGATTCTAGTAGCAGAAATGAAGACCCAATGCAGGTAGTCCTCACACCTATGAACACAATTGAGCCCAAAATTATGTTGTTCAGTGAGAAATTTGTTAAGTGAGTTTTAACCCATTTTATGAGTTTTCTTATCACAATTGGTAAGTGAATTGCTGCAGTTGTTAGATTAATAACACGGTTGTTAAGTGAATCTGGTTTCCCATTGACTTTGCTTGTCAGAAAGTCACAAAAAGGGTCAACGTGACCCCAGGACAGTGTAACCATCATAAATATGAGTCAGTTGTCAAGCACCTGAAGGTAAATCATGTGATCATGGGAATGCTACAATGGTTGTAAGTATGAAAAATGGTCAGTGCAGTTGTAGTGAATGGTCACTAAATGTCCTGTTGTAAGTCAAGGACTTTTTTTAAAAGTCATTTCTCCCTCTCTTATTTAGGAAATGGTGAACATATTAAAATCTGCTTTGTTAACCTTTGAATGTATGTAAAAAGAGGTATCGTCATATTTTATTTGCTCTTGGAACGTCTAATTAGATTTTTTAAGAAAGAAATTAAAAACCACACAACTAAAGTCTAAAACAAAGAAGCAAATGAAATGAATTTAAATTTCCAGGATTGTAGTATGTATATTGTACTGCAGTCAGAGTGCAATAAGTAATAATATATTCCAAGGCAGGGATAAAATAACTGTGATCCTACAGAAGTTGATGATTTATCATTCATAGTAGCTAGCGTGTGAGAGAAGCTGGGATTGCAGCGTTTCACTCTCTGGAAAATTCAAGTTGCCCACTTATATTTATATAATACACTTGTGTTGGACTAGAAAGGACATGATAACAGTATTCCAGTATTTTAGAGGCTGCCACAATTTATTTTCCAAAGCCTCAGAGGGCAAATCAGGGAATAATGGATGGAAACTAATCAAGGAGAGAAGCAACATGGAATTAAGGGGAAACTTCATAACAGTAAGGACAATTAACCAGTTTGCCTTCAGAAGTCGTAGGTGCTTCATCACTGGAGGTTTTTAAGAAATGGCCGGAGAGCCACCTATCTGCTTGAGAAGGGGGCTAGACTAGAAGACCTCCAAGGTCCCTTCCAGCTCTATTCTGATTCTGATTCACTCCGAAGACTGATTTACATCACAAACTGAGTTGGGGAAATACGATGTATTTCCCTTTCTTGTCATCTGCTACATGTTATTCATTTCTAATTACATTTTTGTTGTTATAATTCTAGTCATAAAAATGATTTTCTGACACTGAGGACATTTGTGTTGATGTGTTTCCCCAAGCTGGTAATATAAGCAAAAACAACTTGGAATGATTGAGCATAACGTGAGTTTGTAGACGCCTTCAATAAGGTAAGATTGTCTATTCAGATGGCAGTTTCTTTCCAGAATCTCAGTAAGAAGACTTTCCTTCAACTCCTATCAAAGGTTTTTAACCAGAAATGCTAAGAATTCATCTAGGACTTTCTGAAAGCAAAATCTGTGTTCATCCACTGAAGTGTGTTTCTCGAGCTAGAAAACTTCGAAGTATCAGCCTAATGAAACTTTAGGTCCTATTACAGTATCTTTCCCTAACTATAGTTAAGGGGGGGAAATGCTATTTGAGTCTCGGAAAGATAAAAATATTGCAACTGAACTCTTTAGCATAGCCAATAACAAAGACCAAACCACAACATATCAAAACATAGCTGGTGGTACAAATAGACACTTAGTTAACCATAAGTAGGCTTGTATAAGAAACAAAAGGAAATAACTGTTTTCATGTCCCCTAAGATTACATTTTTATAATGGTTAATTGGATAACTCACAGGTGATGATATTGCACAATTATAACCTTCCCAGTTTAAAATTTTATATATGGAAGCACATCAAAACACCATGTTGTGATTTGCTTTTATATAAACTAGATTTAATCCTATATCTGTTATGCATGTTTCTCTCAAGGACATACACACTCACACACACACACAAACACATACAAGGCAAAGAAAACCGGGGATCAATGTATTTTATAATACTGACAAATCATGAGCACTTGGTCCCATTCTAGATAAATCTTGATTTTACCAGACCAGAAAACATCTCTTCACACTTCTCATTCTCATTCTAGACTTTGAAGGAAGAAAACTACAGCAGACTTATTTGCTTTTCATGTTTGACGCCTCCATCCCTTTGGATGTGGATTATAATTGGAGTCAGACATTGATAGACAGTAATCAGACCTGGATTCCATGGAAATCATACCAGGATCAGTTTGGACACGTTGGCTACAATATGCAGGCTGCAGACGGGAACCATAATGGCCAATGGAGCTAGGAGCAGACATTGAGATCTTGGCAGGTAATGTGGCCACTGAATAGCTCCTTCCAAGTGAAGCTAATTTAGCATGGACCGTTGGAGCTGGATGCTCATAAGCCACCTTTCTCTTCCAGTCATCAGGTGGTGTAGATAATGTTTTCCTACGAGCTGCTGACATGACATTTGCAGCAATAGATTCTTGAATGGTTTGGGGACCAAAAGCATCATCCACAAATCCAAGGGGAGACTTAGCTGCTGCTTCCCAAGGGGTCAGCCTCTTCCCAGGCTTGTCAACTGCCGTTGATGCTTTGGTAATATAATCAGGAGTTGATTGGAACATCACAGGAGAAACTGGAGACATGGATCTGGAAGAAGTGGAAGGTAGCCATCCAGGAACTGATAAAGATCGTTCACTGCCCCTTTCCTAGAAACAGTAAAGTCTTAGAGTTATTACATTCTTGAATATCAGTGACAAAGATTCCATATATATATTCAAAGGAAAATATAATTTCATATTTTTTTCTTTTTTAATGAAACTATCTCAAGAACCTGTGATCAACTATTATTAACAAATTCAAGAAAGCATTAAAATAAGAAATCCAAATATCAGTGTCAACAACTAGTACATTTTGGAAGATAGCCTAAGGTTTTATACTATTTGGTCCATGGCATTGTCACATTCAGTCAGGAAACAAATGAAGAGCAGAATTGCACTGACAGTCGTATAGTCTAACATTAGAATGGCGTAGTCTACTATGATATACCCATATATGCAAACAAATCAATATTGATGTTTTCTGTTGTTTGATTTTTGTTTTGTTTCTTATGCTAGTAATTTGTAATAAAGATAAATGAATGAATTAGTGTAACAAACTACAAAGTTGTCACTGTCTGGTTCTGTGACCTTTTTTTGCTGCTATGGAAGCAAAGAAAATACTGGAAGGAAAAAAAATCATTGCTTGAAATATCAAGCTATGAAAACCTAAAAATAAATTGTAGACACTATCTGCAATCTAACATTCTAACTTCACATTGCACAAGCATTACTGTTCTGGTGCAACATTGCCAACAGATCATAACCCAAGGTCATCATGTCAAGAGATGATGATATCATGCTATATTTTTGTTGCACTGTTGCATCAGCTTAAAGCCACAATTGTTAACCAGACTGCTTTTAATTCATTGTTTAGTAATGTCCCACATTTCCTTGGGTAGCTTTACAATTGCTCGGTATAAAGGTAATATTAAGAAAATGGCAGATGTCGTGCTGTAATGGTCAATAAAGTCTACAGTATTATGCCAGTTACAGATTATGAGATTTTAAAATAAAATGTGTAAATTGTTAACCCAGTTTGTAATCGGAAGCACCAAGAATCCTAACCAGAGCAGTGAGAGTTTAAAAAAGAATAGCAAGATTTTCCTAGGTATTTTTATGCCACTGCTGATCATTTTCTAATGTATTCTTTCTAAATAAAAATTTGCATCCAGCTTGCCTTTTGTGCTTGTCTCAGTGCTTTGAAAAATCTGCTCTAATGTTCTTTACTTCTACACTGTTATATAAGCAGCCCTGAAATGGAAGCACTTGCTCCCAGCTTATTAATGTACCCCGGCTTCAGAAAACCTGCAAGCAATTCTCATTCTGGTCTGATGTCCAAGACCAAGATTTGCATCTTCATTGCTGATCTCATTTTTAATAACTGTAGAAAATTCTCCTGGCAGGGAATGCATACTTGAAAGAAAGAAATGTCTTATAAATAATGGCAACAATCCTTGTAAATCAGGTTATTGGAATGAGATCTCAGCAAAGGATCAAAAGGATAAAGAAAGGCCTAGCACCAGAATAGTCGCATTTTCATGGCGGTATCTACCTGAACCAAAAATAGTAGCATGTTTTGCAAAAATTAACTGCATGGCTTTCTTCATCCTGTTCATACTGATTATAAAAGGTAAAATAGGCAAAAATTGGCAACCTTCTGAATTCTTAGAAATATTAAAATAAAGAAGGCAGCAAATGCTAATACATTACAATTAAGATAGCTTTCACATTCACAGCTTTGTTTAGTCCATAGTCATAAAATAGAATAGTGGCCATACTTTAGCAGTTTTCTATGAGAGAATCTTGGGCTTTTCAATGCTTCTTCCTCTATGGTTGAAAAAATGGTTCCCTTAAAATAATAATGCTATACCAAGTCCAAACCAAATAGCTGTTCTTAAATAAAATGAAAAAGAATTATCCATTTCAATCCATGGTTTATCATTCAGAATGTTCTCTATGATCCATAGTTAAGGATAACCACAGCCTTGGGTTTGATCAGAGGTGGGTTCCTACCGGTTCGGACCGGTTCTATAGAGTAGGTATGACACTGGTGACATCACGGAACCGGTTCTGGTCCATGGACGCCACCATCTTTTTTTTGGATTTTGTTTTTTGGAAAACAATTTTTTAAATTTTGGGGGGAATTTTTTGGGGATTTTTTTGTGCTTCGCATGCGCATGCATGCGAAGTGCATGCACGACCATGCAGCGTGGCCATGCGGCATGGGAGGAAGCGAACCAGAGGCAAGGTAAGTTAGAACCCACTCCTGGGTTTGATCGAATAAAAAAAAAGTCTAATTAATGGGAGTAAACATTTAGACATAGTGAAAGGAGGAGATAGAAAATGGAAACACAAAACCTGAAGCTTATACATGTAAACCCAACATGGATTAACACTAGAATTACATCGAATTATGCCATTACTAATTTAAAAGACCACAAGCTTCCTGCTTGTAATAAATGCATTTCATAATAGTTCAGTATTACTCACTTGAATTATATTGTTTAAAAATAAGTAACAGTCTAGGTTGTACAATAAAAAGACATTCAGCCTTGCCACCCTCTGGAAACCAGGAATAATATCCCACAAGAATGAATTACTTAGAACAAGACGCTAAAGATTTGTTTTGCAAATGGGTGCAGTTATTGAGACTGTTATGTTTGGTCCGAAATTAATTGACAGATTATGTCAACTAATATATACATTAAGGCTGGCATAATTCTTTTTCTATTACTTTTTAAAAAGAATCTTCTGCAATGATGACTTATAAGACACACAGCCGTACACTGAAAGAGTAGATAGAGTCAGTCTCATATTTCTTAGAATTACATGATTTTTAATGACTGCATAAAACAGCCTTGAGACATTTCATAGAAAAATGATCCTGCAGTATTCTTGCCAGTATCAGCACCATTGTCAGATATCCCGGCATTCTAACGTTTTTAGAATATACTGAGAGATTCTTCTTTGAAAGGCTCGAACAGCTGAGCATCTCTGTAATCCAGAGAGCTCATTAGGGAAAGGGAATGGATACTGTATGGAAGAAATTCTCTCTGAGGGCCACCTTTCTCTTTCAAAGTTGTGCTCTTCCCTATGCCTGCAAAGAGACTCCTTTGTCTGCAGGGACCTTGCAAGCAACCACTATTGCATTTGCAAGACCTGATGGAGAAATGTCCACACAGTATGCACATATAGCTTACCATGTAGAAAGAGCTACATTTCCCCTAGATTTTATTGCGCCCCCTAGGAATTATGGTGATTTAACACCTGTAGAAATGCTACTAAAATAAATACTGTTATGCAAAAATATTTGGAATTTCTAACATTTTGCACATCTCAATCCGTAACTAATTTATTCAGAACAATGGCATTTCTTTTTTAAATGTTTGCCTATACCATTTAAAACCAGAATGTGTTGTGAAAGTAAATTAATTTGAATTCCCCTAACCCAAATGACAAAAAAGTGATTATTAAAATATATATTTATTACATAACTTAAGATTTAGGAAGTCATAGCAGGCTTCTTTGGTAACATAGCTGAATGTATCTGATTGTTCCATTTAACAAATTAACGTTTACTTTTGATTTATTACAATTTTTCTTCCCACTGATTATCTAAATCTCTTCTAAAAATCATGAAACTGGATGGATGACTGATAGAAATTTTATTTATTTTAAATAACTAATATAGCTCCTTCCAGCTCTTCCTATTTGTTAGACTCCTAATATAGCAGTAGCACTTAGACTTATATACCGCTACAATGTGCTTTTACAGCCCTCTCTAAGCAGTTTACAGAGTCAGCATATTGCCCCCAACAATCTGGGTTCTCATTTTACCGACCTCGGAAGGATGGAAGGTTGAGTCAACCTTGAGCCTGGCAGTACTGCATTCTAAACACTGCGTCACCACTAATATGACACATTAGATCATTTTAACATTTCCCCCCCTGCTGCAACTCTAATCTAGATTAGCATTCTCTATATCTTCACATTAACACATCACTTTTCATGATATAAATAAAATAAATATGTCACTTCAATCTTCTTTTGCTTTACTCTACTTTATCAATCCCATCTATCCACACATTTATCTTTGTAATTTCAATTAGAATGCTTTTCTCTTTTGCTTCTTTCATTTCTGATGAAAAATATATTTGGTGATCTCCAGATGTTTTAGTCAACTTCACCATAAATTATTGCCCTTTGTTGGGATTAATGAGAACTGATGTCTAAAATATCTATGCCTGCTTCTAGCCAACTATTTTGGATACAGCAATCTTTTTCTTATTATCATTACTACTTGTGGTAATAGTAGCCTTGAATTTACTTACAAGTATTAGGGAATTTGGTGACATTGTTCCAAATTATGGGTATAGCTCTCTCATGACTTATACCACAACAGAAAAGTATATTAGGATTTCTGTAGTTTAGGTAATCCTAAAGGGATTGGAAAAGTATGAAAGACTATAAGGACATCAAAAAATACCCACTGAATTCTATTGCTCTAATTTCTCTGTTAATTACTATTGGCCTTTTACAATTAGAGGATTATTTTGGAAAAGTGCACCATGAATATATTCTAATTGTATTGTCCAAATAAATATGTTATAGAACAGGGGTCCCCAACCCTGGATCCATGGACCGGTTGGGAACTGGGTTGCGTAAGCAGCAGGTGAGCATGGGAAGTGTCATTTGCACACATGCAGGATCTAGGTTGCATGTACAATATCACCACCCCTACCTCCACCACTTGTCCATGGAGTCAGAAAGGTTGGGGACTACTGCTATAGAAGATAGAGGTAAATGTTTCACCTATCCAGTCATTTCTAGCTCTAGGGGGCAGTGCTCACCTGTTTCTTAGCCGAGGGAGCCAGAATTGTCC
The DNA here is from genome assembly GCA_032467955.1 of Pseudoxenodon macrops. Lineage (NCBI taxonomy): Eukaryota > Metazoa > Chordata > Lepidosauria > Squamata > Pseudoxenodontidae > Pseudoxenodon > Pseudoxenodon macrops. Next base: position 86,956 of record JANHFT010002901.1, on the reverse strand, counting down.
AAAGACATATCCATGGTCATGTGTCAGCATGACTATACACCAAGGTGCATGGAATGCTGTTACCTTCACACCAAGGTTATACCTATTTATGTCCTCTGATTTGCATGCTTTCAAATTGCTAGACGGGAAAGAACTGGGGTAAGTAACGGGAGCTCACTCAGTTGCATGGCACTCAGGTCTCAAACCTGGGCTGTCAACTTTCCAGCTGACAAGCTCAGAGGTTACCATTGCTCCTCCTCCTATGCTATATGTTATAGAATGGTAGAATAGTTTGAAAAAAGACGATATGTTTCTAACACATAAAGGCATTTTATGAATTCAGTGTCACTGAATTCAGTAGCATTTTCTTACTTTTTGTGTTGTCAAGAAAAAAATCTTACTCTAAACCCAGAGGTGTTTTTTTCAAAAGGCAACTAGATTTTCTTGGTTTTTTTCCTTGAAAATGTTTCACTTCTCGTACAAGAAGCTTCTTCAGTTCAGTTCTTTCCTCCTTCCTTAGTGAGAACCTATACAAAGTACTTATTTCACAAGTTCATATTTGTCAGAGACTGCAACATGAATGTTGGGTCTGCAAGAATTTGATGAAGATGGCTATCTGGTGCGTGTGATTAAATGTTAGTTATTAATTTCCTCCACAATCACTTTCCATAGGCCATTCTGCCAATTGGGTCTTTTTGTGTAATAAAATTGGGAAATGGGAAAGAGAGGCACCTAAAGGAGCTCTAGTAGGAAAACACCCACTGCTTTGTGACTATAAATGTCCTTTCACAACATTCATTCTTAGCATTCAGAATAATATCCAACTCCAATTTCACAGGTTGTCCTTATGTCATACCAGCTTTTGAAAGAGTAGGATAAATTTTTTCCCCCCTGCATTTAACATTTGAAGCTTAATCATGATTTGGAGCATGAAAATTATGTAGAGCATACTTTTGACAGCAGCAACAGTGGCAACATTCCACAAAGTTTAATAATTTCCACAATTCTCCAAAGTTTTGTGGTTCCTTATCTTATTTGCTGGTTTCTCAATCTGTTTCTTTTCTAGTGAAATTATTACAAAATTGCCCCAAAATGTGAAAACACAAGTACTTCAAAAATAAAACAAAACATGGCAATTCCTTGACAATTCAGACTGGTTTGAGAATATTCTACAAAACCTTAAGTCATGATTTCTATTTTTCCTTGATACTTCTGTGCCTTTCAATAAGAATGCCAGTTAGTGCTTACAGGAGTTGTGGTTAGGAGTGATAGTAATTGGTTTATTTAAACAGCAGGAACAGATACCATTCATTGAAGTCACTCACACTACTCAGCAGCTGGCCATGGCTTTCAGTCATTCCTATCCCTAGGCCATATTTGACCAAGAGGCGAGAAGCACTGTATTCGATTACCAATCCCCTTTGGGAACCATTCCCTGTGAAGTAAAATATGAAAAGCATTCTAAAGCTCTCTCTAACTCAGGAAGAGGACATGCCTTCCCAGGGCCATAGCAATATATATATGAATATATATATAGGGGGCCATAGTAGTGTTTCCAGAACATGCTCTTTAAAAGTAAACACTGAAGTGACACATTATACAAATCCACAATGTCTTCTTAAATACATATTGGGTGGGTGGTTATTTTGAAAAGAACATTTAATAATTGTAAGTGTAATATACTTTTTTAAGGAAAATCCTGGAGAGAGATTACTATAAAAGACACCTTTAAGCAATCCTTGATTTGAACAATTATGTTCAACAAGTTAAAACAAAGTTTCTTTTGCAGACTTCTTTTGTGGACAAATCATGCTATGTTATGAATGCTATGAAAGAAGTCGTGTCAGAATTGTAATTCTCAATAACGTGGTCAGTCAATGGGCAGTGGGGGATGGTAGCCAGGATTAAAAAAAACCAAGACAGTAGTCATAATCCTTTTGTATATTTCTTCATATCACACATAAGAAAAGGAGTTGAGATTTGGTTATAAGATCATGACTGCTGTTTTCATTTTTTTGGTTCAGTCACACTTTCAGGCTTCAAAGCATTCATTAATCTACTTCAGAAACCATAGATTTCAATAAAAAGCAATTCATGCTAACACGTTACACCTTTTTTCAATAAATAAGATCAGACCCACGTGTCTGCATTGAAATTTCCATGTGCATATTCACAGAATCTCACCCTATTAGTTTCGATTCCTAATTCAATTCTGATAGATATGATAAGAGCCATTCACCATACTCAAGGCTGAGGAATTCTCTAGGGAAGAGCTTGAGAAGAACAACAGAAATACGAAATTATAGAATAATAAAAAAAATACGGATCAGCAGAACTGTGAAATTATTCTGATTAATTCCTTGGTCCAGCATTTGATAGAAAGACACAAGACTATAACGTTACTCCAAGAGCCAGTTTGCTAGTGGCAATATAGTTAAAGGGCAGTTTATTCAGATTCAAGAGTATGAATTCAGTGGAGTTATTGATCTACTTTAATGCAGTTTTCTGAGTAATTTTAGGGAAGGAAGCAAATAAGGAAGAAAGGAAAGCTAATATTTTAGAATTGCAGATGAATATTTTGGAAATGAAAGGAAAATAAAAACAAAGAAGAAAGGAACAAATTTAATGTTAGAGAAAAATACAGCAAGTTGCAATTGAAAAATGAACAGAAAGATCTCAAGAGGATTAAGATATTGGTACCTTATAATCTTAGTTTGTATTGAAAAGAATACATTTCTTTGCAGAATATGTTGATTCATTTAAAAAAAATAAACAATCACCCTTGACTTCCAATATTGGCTAATTCAGATAAAATAATTTATCTAAAACCAACTAGCACTTGGAACACCAGACATAGGTCCTGTGGTAATTAAGATAAATACTTGATCAATATATTTAAGACCAAGGTGCTAGTCCAGCAGTTTGTTTATGCAGTGTAGATAAAGATATGTATTGTCAAGGAATGCTTGATCTGCATATATGAAATCCTAAATTTCTTCAAAACGCATAACACTATAAGGCACATTCCACAACTTTTTCCTTTTTAAATTTGATCTTCAACATGACCAAATCTTCAACTTCACAAAGAGAAAAAAACAACCATCTATACTTTAGAGGAAATGCTGTTCTCACTTGTCTTATGTCCATAATTTCACAGTCTCCAGCAATCTGTTCATATAACATATTCTATGGCTTCCCTTACATTTTTCTTTTTAACCATGATGTTATGCCACAATGGTGGAAATGGAAACCAGAAAACTATACTTTGGTTTATGTTTCTGTGTGTCAGGGCATACATTGCCTATAAAGACATTTTAGTTATGATTAAAATAATGATGATTGGTAAAGGTGATTGTTTGCATGTATATGGTTCACTTCCATTTATATTTTAGTAATATTGAATCAGAAGTTTCTGAAATTAATTTCATATCATTCTTTTAAAGGCTGGACAAATTACTATAATATGTCTCTTTCTTGGGTTGCTCTAGCCAAGGGATTACTGTGAACAGAGTTACAGGCAGAGCACAGGTTCATTTCATTTTCAAAGAAATCCAAGGAGTCAAGAGTTTTCAGTAGATGATTGACAGCAGAGCTCCTTGGCATCTCCAATTAACAGGACAAAGTAGCAGTGTTGGCGAGTCAAAATAGACAATACTAATCTTGATGGTACTGTGCAGTTCCCAAAGCAGACCTCAGTATGTTTTGTCCATCAGCAATAAGTGCCTTTACATAAAATGTTATTATTCAACTGTTTCACCATATTTGCAGCTTATCTTAAACGAAGAATAGAATTTTCATAGTTTTAAATTAATTCATACTATGTAGGTACAATCCTATTGGCAATATTGTGAGGATAAATTCCTCAGGCAATAGTAGGAAATACCTTGTAAAAGACATAGGACCGTGCTATTGATTTGTTGTACTAGTTTAAGTAATGATTAGCAAACAGATTCAGGGAAAGAAGTGGAAAAGTCTATCAATTAATGGACCTTGTGAAAATAGGTTAAGCACATCTGAATGCAGTGATCTGTAAATATCCACTGATGGATCAAAACATTACTGTATATAAAAATATTGTCCGCTTGTATCCACAGACTGAGATAAGCAGGTATAATCTTAGCAAAAGATGGCATTGTAACAGTGTCTTCATCCTCCTGGTCCACCACATATTATTTAAAAGCAGAGTGAGAACAAGAATATAGTGAAAAGAAATACAAGTGAAAGAAGCAAGATTAGAAAGTCCCAAGTGACAACAAGAATGTGCCCCAGAGGTCAGCAATGAGGTCAGGAGTCAAGCCATATCATATTTCAATCAGGTTTTAGGCACATCACTACTCTGCTTGCAAAACTGATATGTCCTTTCAGATTTTAGTTTTTCTGCTTTCACAACGACATATTGCACCATTTCCAAAGCTGTAGAAGCCAGCTTATCTTCTTGGCTCTTCAACAGTTATAATTTTTCTTCTAATGGTATGTAATATGACAGTCAAAGAACTATGCTAATGTCGAAGATATCAACATTATTTAAAAAGGGAAACAGCCTAAGCTTCCTTCCCTAATGTCTTTCTTTTTCCAAAACTTGCTATAATCTTCTTTAAAAGATACTTATAGTTGCAAGAAGTGGGAGATCAGAGGTAATTCATGACAGTGTGTCATATTTAAACTACCCTGAAGGCCCCATTCTGTGAAAGTATCACAACTGAACAAAAGCAACCTATCTGTGCTTAACATGTACAAATTATCCTCTTACGGGAATAGGAATTATATGAAACACAGCCTTATTATCTGAGTGTCTACATCAGGCTTAATGTTTGCATAGAAATATTCTCAAAATCATGTACTTCTGCCGGCCTGTTTGTTATCTTAGCTGAGAATCAAGGAATTACCACTTTGATTTTACAATTTTGCACGTTCAACTTTTGATTGGGGGAACATAAAAAGAAAGTTATACATTCCCACTGTCATAGATGCAGTACAAAAAGTTAACAGTAGGACTCAGCCCATTATAATGAGGAGGCTTAACAGAATTTTTATAAGGATTCAGTTGCAGAATTGGGTCAAATCTGTGTTGTATACAAGCTGTTGTCATGAGTAATAATACCGCCATTTTCCATAAATAATTGGGTGGCTATATTCAGGCTGTTAGATTAGCATATTTTCCTTCCCTAACAGTAAAACTTGGTGAAAACTATGTTCTAATTGATAAAATGCAGGAACAGAATCCACTGAGTATGTGTGTATCAAAGCACTAATGCCTAACATACTACTCAATACTAGTACATGACTGCTATAGAATATCCTATGTGCCTGCTTGGATAAAAGTAATAAATTTATTGTATACATAAATGCATACAATTTTTGCAAATTAATATTAATTTTAATTCATGTAAAATAATTAACATATGCACAGTTACCTGAAGTAATTATCACTGAATTTATTACATCATGGTAAATGTGCATAAATTTTCAGGCTTAAGCCTTTTTTGGACCCCGATTTTATGTGATATATTTGAAAATCATTAAGTAAGCTGAGGATCATTTGGGGTGTCAGGTTATGATTACAAAGAATTTGTGGCAAGTGAACAGTGAGTTATATCTATGTTTTACTCTTCAATGGTTGTTGGTTTCCACACCTGTGCTGTGACACCAACTTTCTTCGCTGAGAATTTTGGCTTGGGAACAGAAAATACAGGAGATGCTGCTGGTTCTTGCTTCAAAAATGTAGGGCAGCCCGATGATGTATAGGACTCAATTACAGGACTAGAAGCATTCGATGGGAAGAATGGTTGTGAGCTATAGGCTGGTACAGAATATACTGAAGAAGCTTGAACATTAGAGGGAGAACCAGCATTGAGTACTCTTGATGGTATAGCTTGTTTCAAGGCAGACACTGAATCAATCTTTGAAGGATGTTTGGGAAGGAGATTTTCCATAGTATCAGACGGAGGTTGAAAAGTAAATAAAGATGCATTAAGCTGATATGGCTGATGCTTCATCACTTCCAAGGAACTTAATTGTTTCTTAGGTTTTTTCTTAGTAGTTTTGGTAGGTCCAGGATGCTGTGACTGAGATTTGGTAGCAGCAAGAGGATAAAATGGAGACTGGATGGGATTATAAGCCACGGGGGGTGGGGCTCGAACATTTGATGAGTATTTCCAAGATGCTGGTAATGATGGAGTTGGGGATAAAGCCCGGGGCTGATTGGCCTGCACGGTTTCTGAGTCTACTACATACTTTTCCATCCGTGATTGCCTTTTAGCAAAGAGCTGAGCCCCCTTACCACTCAGTGCTGGAGGCATCTCAAAAGCTGGCCCCATTCCACCAGCAAAAACAGCATTTCCTAATGGAGTGATGGGTGTTGTTTTGGGGGTATACTTTTGGTGGGGTGATGAAACTTGAGCACCCTTAAAGGAAGACTCCAGGTTAAGAGTACTAGGAGGCTGTGGTGGTTGTGGAGGCTGTGGAGGAGGATAAGCTGGTTGTGCTACTTTGATGGCTGCTGGGCTTGCTACTTCTGGAGATTTTGGAACTGGAAAGATGGGAGCTTGAGTAACAGCCACAACTGGAGGTGACCAGACTGGTGAAATAGGTGTTGTGGCAGTCGGAGAAACCTTTACTGAGGGTTTGGGAGCAACTGGGGGTGGGATCTTTTGTTTGGCAGCATGGATATGCATGAAATTGCAGGCCTCTGCTCCCAAACTGAGGTAGTCTTCTTCGGGACCTGATTCAAAGCCACCAGTGGCAGTTTTTTTGCCTTCTGTATTCTGTACGAGGGACAAAAGAGCAGGATTTGGACTCATTTTGGGGGCTTCTTTAAATGTAAACATAGGCTTTGCAGTGCTTCTTCTCTTGGCCTCCTGTAATATTCCAGTTCTTATTGCAGGCACAGCAATCCGTTCATCCCTGGATGCAATCTGCTCTGTTGATTCTGTTGGAGACCACAATGTTGACTGACTCATGCTTGTGGCCACTGGAGTCAAAACAGTTCTATATAATGTTTCTGGTGGTGGTGGGCTAACTGATGTATAAGGAGGTGGGGCAGGTAGCTCAGAGGGAAAAGTAACCATGCTTCCTGGGGGTGAAAATGGAATTGCTGCTCTGTTCTGAACACCAGGGAAAGGCTTGGCTGTTCTGTTTGAAGTAGGTGAGCTAACAGTTTCTGGAGGTGGATGTATCATATTTATCTCTGGGACAACCCTGATGCCATTTTGCTGAACTATTGTCATAGGACTGTGGTTCATTTCTATGTAGCTTTTGCTTATGTGGCTTTTCTGCATTCTGGCAGATTCTTCTTGTTTTGCATGATAAAAAGAAGAACTCATATTTTGGATGGTCTCTGTTGAAGCGCCCTCTCGGTGTGCCTCAATTCTATGCATACCCTGTATCTTCATTGCTTCTTGTTCAGCAGTGACCTGGTCTACCCTTTGACGTCTTTTGGCAAACATGAGTGCCCCTTTGCCCTTGGTCTCTGGAAGCAGCTGTGACATCTCGTCCCCACGTTTGTTTGTTTTTTCAATCTCAAGTAGTCCAGTATCCCAATCAAATGTCACAATCCGTTCTTCTTTATCCAAGTCAGAGAAGAAATCTTCATCAATTTCTGACTCACTTGTGCCAAATAAAGTTACTTCAAAAGTGTTCTCCTTCTCACCTTCTTCACCTTCGTCTTCTTCACCTTCGTCTTCGTAACGTTCTAGTTCCCCAGTGCCGTAGCTAACTAAAGTATATTTTCTGGCCCTTTGGCGACGCTTCTTAAACATCAACACTCCTTTGGAATTGGGATTTGGAGCTGCTGTCAGTAAGAGAGCAATACTTTTACATTTAGATTTAGCTTCCTTCACTTGCTTCTCTGATAGGCTCTCACTCCTTCTCAGCCCTATGGGAAAAGAATAAAGAACATTTTTTAGTGCATGAGACCAATTTTAACAATAGCTACTTGGGTTTTAAGACTGCAATACAAATCTTTCTTTCTTTAGAGTCTGATTCCTCTCCCCTACAAAGGAAGTATGGGCAGGGCATTAAAATTAATCTTTTCCCAGAGTTGCAACCATAGCAAGCATTCCTTCATTGGTGACATTCTTTTCTTCTCATAGATTTACTTTCTCAACTTACACAAACTTTTGATGTTATAATACCTACCCAGAAAGAAGCAGATATATGGACAAAGTCAGGTAGAAGGTAAATAATGGGGACATATTTTTTTATGATGGATATTAACTTGGACCTGCAGCGCTTTGAGAGGTTTTAGGATTTACCGTAGTTATACTCATTCAAACAAGACTAATTTCTGTAATAATAAATAATTCATACAGGAATTTTTTGTTGTTGAAATATTATCTGGATGGAAATATATGCAATGCAATTTATGTAATGGACTATTTTTTAGAACATAATAATCACATTTAAGTAATGTATTACTAAATTTTAATCTAGTACAAGTTCTCCTTCTTTCCAACTTTGGGCTAGTAGGCTCTAGGATGAATGAGGCTTTTTTTTTGTTCTGTGCAATATTAGAATTTGATTTTTTTAAAAATAACTTAAAAATGTAAGCTATTTTTTAATGTTTATTTATTTTGTGACTTTGAGTTGGTTTTTGACTCCTAGAAACTGCCTGGACCAGCCCCTGCAGCCTCAACCAGGGGTGAAATTCAGCAGGTTCTGATAGGTTCTGGAGAACTGGTAGCAGAAATTTTGAGTAGTTCAGAGAACCGGCAAATACCATCTCTGGCTGGCCCCAGAGTGAGGTGGGAATGGAGATTTTGCAATATCCTTCCTCAAGGAGTGGGGAGGGAATGGGGATTTTGTAGTATCCTTCCCCTGCCACACCCACCAAGCCATGCCCACAGAACTGGAAGAGAAATTTTTTGAATTTCATCCCTGGCCTCAAGGCACCAGTTTATCAAAATGCTACCTGTCACCTTCTTTCTGCTTACTTGTCCTCATTTTCTGGATGATATCCTACTTTCTTTCTTTTAATTAAGAGTAGACTGTGGCCACCCACAATTTAAATATTTTTACGGGCCTGATGTATATCATAGAAGCATTCTTCAAATGATCCTGAAACTGGCATATTTGCATATTCCCCTTTTTAAAAAAATTAAATAGTATGAAATATCTAAAAGGCCAGGAGGGAAAAGGAAGCTTTCTAACACCAAGGATTACATACTAGGTCTCTAGGTGACATGTTGAGGTCTTCAGACCTAGAGCAGGGAAATGACAGCACGCAATGGATCCTTAGTCTGGCATTTTCTTTAGACTCTAGAGAGAATATTTTTGCCAACATGTATTCTTAGAATGAACAGTATGTCCCTGTCAGGAATATATTCTGGAATACCAGATGGTTGACAATGGTGAACTGGAAGACATGTAAACTAATAGATTATTTATTTCCACAAAATGTATTTATTTTAATTTATTTTCATAAGCAATACGTTTTATTTATTTATTTCATTTAATAATTGCTATCTGGTTTGAAATGCATTATCCATATTGAGCATTCAGGACATGCAGATCACAAATTTATATAGATATCTGGATAAAGTCTCAGGATGCCGGCTCTAGACTATATAGGCTACAAACTATATATATATATATATATTATGGCCATGTTGTGATATGATGTTCATTAAAATGAAAAGATCAGATACAAAGGGAACAAGCAGATCTGGCTTATATAATGTATTACTGATGATGTGCACATACTACAAGAAACCATTGGCTATCTTACTATCAATCTGTCTGAAAGTCTTCATAAAAGTGATTTAAATTAAATTCAGGGCGAAAAATAAGTTGATGTATTATTGGAGCCCAAGTAGCAATGAGCAGCCAAAGAAGGTTTATGTCTGTAGCTTTTCATAACATGTAACAAATTGTATTTGCAATTGGTTTTAAAAGCAGTTCATTATAAAGCAGAGTAACCTACTGAGTTCATAGCCCAGTTTCCTAAAATATTATGAAAACCTATTTTTGATTCCCTTTGCTCCCTAAAAGTAAAACTTGTACAATTATTTAGCATGTTTTCTAACACATTTATTTTTAAACGAGAACACATATCTGGCCAAATGCTTTATGAATGCAATCTGATTGTTGATTGGAAATATCTGACTTAGAACATTTAAAGCTAGACTAATATGGAACAAAAATACTAAACGACAGTGTGAGTTTACAATCTAAAATGAATTTTATATATAATCAGGCTGCTAATAACGTTTTTTAAGAACTGAAGAGGATAGAAACTTGGGTTTATCTTGAAACAACTTCCAGAAGTTGTTAATGTTATGTTTATCATAAGATAAATTACCCTTTTGGATCGACGTTGCCTGTTATACAGTATTACATTTTCACATTTTAGTGCAAGTATCATTCATTCTGCAATGCAAAGATATTTGTCCCAATATTAGGAAATAGAAACTAAGCTGCAATTTTATGTGCACTACCTAGGAATCAGTCCTGTGGATAGGAACATACTTCACAGAACACATACATAGGATTGACTCATAGAATTTCCATATATTTTGCAAAAAATTAAGGAAGCAAATAATTGTAACGAAATTCTGATATTAGAGACATTAGCGAACTATAAATATTTCCATTTTACTTGAGAAACGTTAATCTAACTGCACGCAATTTTGTCATACGTAGCTCTGTCAGAATGATAAAGTGTAGGGTAGTTATTTATTTGATTTTATATAAAAAACATGTAGATGCTCTGTTGCTTTATCCAACTGTAAGCTGCTCGAGAGTTAGACTAAGGTTAGAAGTATAAAATGGCACTAGCTCCACCCCAATCAGTTAGGCTATTTTGGAATTTGAGATCTCTTCCATGGTAGTGAAAATGTAATAATAATACATTATAGGTAACAATTTGCTGTTGGTTCATAAAAACAAAAACCAGTTATCCTAGATATCCTAACAGTTGACTCAGTTTGCTATTTTACCTCTTAGGCTCCATAAACCATCGCTATTGTTACTTTGCTATGTTGTAGGTATAGCCAAATAAATGTAAGCTCATAACCGCTTGCAAGGTGTCCTTGAAATTGTGAGTGCTTCCTAAATTAATTTGTGACATGGAAATCTATCTTTATCTTTTCTCTTTTCACATTCGGTTTTTGGAATCCTAAGTGCATTCAAAGTGAAGTATTTCCGCGTATCAGTTGAAAAATATTAGTATGATTGCTTTGTTCTACTCATTTCTCTTTAAAGTAATGATGTAATCTGTCAGGCATAAGTGGGCCAAAATGACAAGGATGTGTGCTCTTCCTTTACACATAATTTAATATGATATAAATATGTGGCTCACATATGGACACTTTATATCTAAGCAACAGTTTAATCCACAGGTTACTACAAATGGCTGTTGTCCTAAAAATACGCATATGGAGGAATTTGCAATGGGTGAACATGCCTAACCTGGCAGGCTCTGTTAAGATAGCTCAAGGCCAGGCTATGTCATCATGCCTTGGTCATTTTGCAATGAAATCCCTTGACGGAATTCTTGAAATAGTCAGAAACGATTGCCCAGATGCCAACAATAGAATTGAATAAACAAGCAGATGCTTTGACAAAATATTTTTCAAGTTAGTCTTTTCTAATGTTATTACTGTTTGGTCCTTGGGTTGCTTCCAATTGCAGTCTTTGCCTAGATTTTGTACTCATTTCCAGGTATAGGAAGCAGAAGGAATAGTAAGTTCACTTTACAAACTAGGGAAGCCTTGCAAAACTGAAAGGATCATATAACTAGCCAAAAATACACATGCTGGTGTCTGTCAAAGTAACTTTCAGCAAGCATCATCAAGCCTCATTACTTGGTCCTTTCCTCCTTTCTTTTTCTTTTCTTTCCTTTCCTTTCCTTCCCTTCCCTTCCTTTCTCTTCCCTCCTTCCCTTCCCTCCTTCCCTTCCCTTCCCTTCTTCCCTTCCCTTCCCTCCTTTCCTTTCCTTTCCTTTCCTTTCCTTTCCTTCCCTTCCCTTCCCTTCCCTTCCCTTCCATTCCATTCCATTCCATTCCATTCCCTTCCCTCCGTCCCGTCCCTTTCCTTCCCTTCCCTCCTTTCCTTTCCTGTCCTTCTCTTCCCTCCTTCCCTTCCCTCCTTCCCTTCCCTCCTTCCCTTCCCTCCTTTTCTTCCCTCCTTCCCTTCCCTTCCCTTCCCTTCCCTTCCCTTCCCTTCTTTCCTTCCCTCCCCTCCTTCCCTTCCCTTTCCTTCCCTCTCCTTTCCTTCCCTTCTCTTCCATCTTTCCCTTCCTTTCTTCCCTTCCCTTCCTTTC
>JANHFT010002901.1:0-10830 GCA_032467955.1 Pseudoxenodon macrops | reverse complement strand
GGATAAAAATATAAAGAAAGAGTAAAGGGGGGAAATGGGAAAAAACAGAAGGAAATCACCATGAAACTGTTGTGAAATAGATTTATGTATATATGTGTTATGTGTTGGGTGTGTCTTGTTTTGTGATATTGTTAAAAAAAAAAAGATCCTCAAGGTTCCAAGTCTACCTTCTGTCACAAAAATTCACTGTCCAATCACTCTTTCTTAGCTTGAACACCACATGTGCTCTTGGTGCAGATAAAGCTGAAAGAAGCAATGATAAATGCATAGCAGCTCTTGGAGGAAAGATGAAATATTACTGAACAATCAATGAAAACAAGAGAGGAAAGGAAGCTGATGTGAGACTTAAAAGCAATCACCATATGCAGAGGCTTTGTATCACTGAAAATCACATGCAAAAAAAAAGAGCACAAATGATAGGCAACTCCTTTACCTCCTGCTGGACTATATAGATTTAATTTGAGTCAGCAGGACAGTTTTTATATTTGCAGTGATATCGACTATAGATATCTACTAACTAACCATCCCTAATCTTGGCATACAATGAATGTAGCTTCCACTCTGATAACAATGCATCATTCAGACTCCTTATACAAATCCATGTTGAAAGAGACATTGCTTTTTCTTTCTTTTTATCCACTGGATTTCAGCCAGTAATGTCTTTCGATGCTTCTAAATGCATGCTATCAGCTTTGCGTTGCATTCGTCCTACAACTGTGCTCGTTCTATTAATTTCTATAGTGCATTTTCCTGTGTCACTAGGTGGCAGAATTCCATTATCACAGCTGTGTTCAAACTATAATTACATTCAAAATAGAAAGCTCTTTTTTTATTGGTTTTCCAAAAGAAAATTTACTTCCAGAGTACGAAATACTTAATGATAACATTCTTTTGATATTAGTATATTGATTTGATTAACCACTTATTGTCAAAGTACCCAAAGAATTGGTACTTTCAAAATAGAGGAAGAACATGAAAGACAACTGGTCCTTAATTAAAAAAGGTAGTTTTTATAAACTTTATTTTATTTTATTTTCAATACTAAAAATGAACTGATATAAAATGGTTGAACAAAATATTACAGTAAACGTTGGCAGTCCTCCAAGTACTATAATATATCATATTCATGAATCAATGAAAAGACAATGAAAACGTCTCCTTGTTTGTTTCTTAATTAAAGTAAGCTGTATAATAAAAATAAATTTCACTGAATCAAAGTATCTGGATCTTTATATATGCACAGGATATATATGCATCTTTTGCTGGAATATACGGAACTAATATGCTGAGTTTTACTAGGTTGTGCAAAATGTAGGGCTGCTGATTCCTAAATTCAAAATTATGATTTTTTAAAAATGTAGAATGATCCTGCAGTATGACTTAGACTTGATATATTGCAATGGTTATATTTTAGAAAGCTAAGATCTTCATTAAAATCTATTGTTGTTCCATTCTTTTGATATTAGTACACTAATTTCATTAACTACTTATTGTCAATGTTTCTTTAAAAAATACTATTGGTTTTGATTATGTATTGGATGATTTTATAGCAATTACTTAGAATTCTCGTATCCTTTTTATTTTGCTTCAACCTATAAAATACATACCAGTTTGTCATCAACAATATTTTAACACTGTCAGTTTGCATAAAATGAGACAATAGCCTCATGACTGAGTTGTCCAAACTAAGTGAAAGGTTGGGTGCAATTTTCCCCTTGCAGCCATAAGTTTACTTCTTTGCCAAAACTGGAAGAAAAAGTATGACAAATCTCTCATCAAATGAGGTTCTTCTGCTCATTCACAACCTAGCACTTACTGCAGAGTGTCCTTTCAATGCCATTCAACAAGTTCAACAGAAGTTAAAATTAATCATTATTTCACAAGATACATATACAAATCTTTTTGTACTTTCCAAGGTATCACGGTAGGAATATTTTAAAATAATTTTCTTTAAAAGTGCATCTGATAATACATTTGAGGAAGTTCTGTAAGTACTCAAAGTGTTCTAACTATCAAATTATACTAAACATAGCTCTTATTTCCTTCTCTTTCTCTACACACATGTACAAATCCATACTCTGATTAAAGCAGGAAGGGAGATACTCTTATTTTCTTACCTTGTCAATCTTCAAAGGCTGCTTTTCTTCCTTGCCACCCTGAAGTCTGAAACCCCAAGGTGCCCCTCCAGTCATAGTGATGCAAATATAATCCTGCACACCCATTATCTTTCTGGGAAAATAAGTCAATGTTCATTTAAAAAAAAGTATCTCTAAAAAATCCTGCAGCTGGAGATTTGCAGCTGGACTTTGCCTTCTAGATGGTGTTAGAGAAGAGAGAGAGGATCACTGCTGTTGGCACTGCCTGTGTTCTGCACTTGGTTAACACAATCATTGACTGAGAGCAAGGGAGCACTCCCAGTCCAAGGGATCAGCCCACTTTTTCGTCAGATTTGCTGTGCTCAGCCCACCTTCGTGGTAATGTCAGAGGAACACAAATGAAAAGCACTCGGCTGTGAGGCAAAAAGAAAAGAAAAGCTATATTTAAATCTAAGAGCATTTGCCTGTGACAGCTAAATTAAAACAGCCAGGTCAAAGGACTTGTTAATCTCCCCGCAATGATTTAAGACAGAGAGTTTACTTTTGTAAGTGGTACCAGACTTGTTAAGCTATAGTTGCAACACATTCTGTGTTCTCATAACCCAAACAAAGTGTAGGAGGAGAAGAGGAAAAAAGTTGTCGTCCTCCCCAGTTCTTCATCAGATACTAGCATGAAGCATCCCACTGAGAATTACCCACAGACCTGCTGTGATAGGATGTTTACAATTATCAAATGATAGCTTGAGTTTTTGACATATGCCTGGTTCTTTCTGGTATAAGTTTTCCAGTGCCTGGATTCACACCCCACATGTTAAGCCATGGTATGTTCAAGCGATTGGCTGGTTTTGAACTATGAACTAAGCAATAACTCATGTTTTACAAAACTCCATTCAATGCAGTAAATCAAAACCAAAGCAGTATGTTGTATGAATCGGGCATATATGTTCTAAAAGCTACAATTTGTATTTGCTCCCTTCAACAACAAAAAATTAAAAAGCAAACAGCAAGACTTAACTTTTACATTTTAATGCAAATGGAGGAAGAACACTTTCATATCAAAGGAGGTAATGATTCAAATGACTGAAGATCATATCTGTGGCCATTCAGATCAGCAATCCAGAGCAGCACGAGAGAGAACTAGCAATGGTGAATTATGCTGGAATTTAATAAGGAAGAAATAAAATCTGGGGGAACCTCAAGATTGAAATTAAGATTAATGGACAAGAATTTATACTCATTCCTCAGTTCTTGTGACAAGTCCATATTCCCACCTGATGCAAATACATGTACTGTGATGTCACCATGCACATTTTGTGTTTTTTTAAACAACATAGTTAGTAATGGACATTTATTTTTGGAGACTTGAATTGCTTCAATATTTATTGGAAGACAAACAGCCAAGCATGATCATGCCAGGAAATTCTTGACTTATGTTACTGACAAGTTTTTCCTTTGGAGGAAAAAGGAAGTAACAGGGGAATCACTTGATTTGATAATAATCAATAGCAAAGACTTTGTTGAGGAAGTAAAACTAGCAGGAATTTTGAAAGAAACTTGTTATGTAATGCTAAAAAGAATTTAAAAAGAAGGTCAAGATGAACAAATTCCAAAAAATGGAGGAAGAAGGAAAAGAGATGCTAAAACTAAAACTGTAAACAAACTGAATGAAAGAAAAGATGGACAACAACAAGAAAACCAATATGGCTGGAAAATTAAAATGAAGATCTTTTAAAAGAACATATGTAACTTGAAAAGATGGACATATTACCATATACAGTTAATGTAGAACAATAAATATGGTGTCAGGAAAGCTCAGAATGAGTTGGTAGAGGCTGAAAACAGCAACAAAATGTACTATGTTCAAAATAAAAGGCCTGGATGGCATAAACATGAAATTGCTGCAGAGTTGGCTCAAAAATCATATAAAGCCATCAGTGGTTCCATATTAAATGGAGATGCTGAATAGGTACTTCAAGCTAAATCCTAAGTCCTCTGCTCTTCACTATTTTTATTAATGGCATAAATGAAGAGATGGAGGGAGTATTTACCAAATCTGCCGATGACACAAAATTGGGTAAGATACAAAAATACCTTAGAAGATTTAAAAAAACCAATATTGATTAAGAAATAAGACAAAGGTATTTATGAGGAACAAAAGCAACAAAATGAAATTCACAGATATAGAATGGGAGTAGGGAATGATCCTGGCTAGATATATATGACTGAAAAAGTCTTGGAATACTTGTGGGATTGTGAAGTCAGCAATTCAGCAGTGTAGCTGATTGCAAAAACTTGAACACATGTATAGTTTCCAAATCACATTAAGTAATGCTTCCACTTTATGCTAAACTGGTCAAACCTGACCTTGGTTATTTTCTCCAATTCTCAGCATCCATTTTTTTTAAAGTTTCAGATAAAGTGGAATAGTTCCAGAGAAGAGTAATGAGGATGATGACAGGACCAGAAACTAAAGCCTGTGAAAACAGAGGAGAAAAAATAGGAATGTCAAACTTTCTCAGTCTTGAGAAAAGAAGAGAGAAAATATAAATATCTGAAGAAATGTTATATTAGAAAATCAAGACCTTGCTTTTATTATTTCATAATGGAGGAAACAAAACAATTATCAAGTTACAGGCAATTTTGATAAATATTGGGAAAAACATCCTAACAGGGAGAATAGTGATGGGTACAAAGTCACTGGATGTACTGAAGGGCAGGCTAGACAAATATGCTGGGGATATTGTAATTTGGATTTCTGCACTGAACAGAACTTTGGATTCAGTGGCTTCTTCCAACTCTATGATTCTAGACAGCTGCTGCTTCCTGCTGTTCATATATGTAAAATGGGAGAAAACTGAAACACTGAACATAACCACATCAACATCTTATCTTAGAAGATATTCCCTACTTTAAAAGAACCTCTAGTACTAAATTAAGCTAGTATTCTGGCAGAGATGGCTTTTAAATCTTCTTACTGCCGGTTCGCTCAGGGGAACGCTGTGGCACTGCGCACGCATGCATGCGCAGTGCTTTTAAAAAGCTTCTGCGCATGTGCAGAAGCAAAATCCAAGATGGCGGCACCTATGGCGCCACTGAAAAAACCAACTCAGGGGCGTGGCAGGCCCGGATTACTAACAGTTCTACCGAACCATGCCAGTAAGTTAGTAATGGTTTGGTAGAACTGGACCAAACCGTTAGGAACCCACCTCTGTATTCTGGTCATTACCAAGTCAGATGACTATAGGAATTGAAGGAATGCCCCCTGAAATATGACAAGCAACAGGGGAGGAAAAGCTAGTAGAGATTCTAACCAAGTTGGTCAGCAAATCTGGAGAATGACGCAGTGATCAACAGATTGGAAGAGGTCAAGTCTACATTACGAATACAAAAGAAAGAAAGAAAGAAAGAAAGAAAGAAAGAAAGAAAGAAAGAAAGAAAGAAAGAAAGAAAGAAAGAAAGAAAGAATATATTGTGCAAATTATTATAAAATATCCTTCATTTAAAATGCTAGCAAAATAATGCTTAGCCCATCCAACAGAGTTTATAGAGCCCGACATGGAAAAAGAGATGCCAGATGTTTCAGCTGGCTTTAGAAAAGACAGAGGAACATAGACATAGCAGATGCATGCTGTATAATTAGGAAAGCCAAAATAATGTCCAGAATAATGCACTTCATTGATTGTAGAAAAGCCTTTGACTGTGTCAATCGCATCAAACTGCAGAATATGCTCAGAAAAAATGGGAATCCCAGAACATCAGATTGTTTTCATGAGAAACCTATATACCGTACCGTATGTATATCAGGAAGCCACAGTATGAACATGGTGAAACAGTAGTTCCAGGTTTGCAAAGGAATGCACCATGGTTATATGCACACCCCTTATTTATTCAAATTATGCTGGAAGAGGATTAGGAAAATGTCAGTGATTTTAAAACTGAAGGAAGAAGCATCAATAACCTGCACTATGCTAATGATAATAGCTCTACTAATAAAAGTCAAGGAGCAGAGTGAAAAAACAGGACTGCAATTAAATATAAAGAGACCAAACTAATGACAAGGAAAACAACCAATCTTAGAACTGGCAGTGAAATTATAAAAGTTATGGTCAGTTTCTGCCTTTTATGATCAACCAAAACAATGAAAAAACAAGGTGTCAAGAAATAAGCCAAAAACTACCACTTTGTAGAGTAGTTATGAATGCCTTGGAAAAGATGTTCAAATGTTGTGAAATATCTATATTATAAAGATCAAAATCATGTACAACATGGGATTCCTTGTGATGCTGTATGAAAATGAAAATTGTACTTTAACGAAGCAGGGTAGGAAAAATATTGATGCTTTTGAATGTTGGTTTTGAAGAAGACCTGGGCAGGCAAAAAAAACCAACAACCCCAAAACCATTCATTGAACAATTCAATCCAGAGTCCTCACTTTGACCGGGCCCAAATTATCCTGCTTCAAATATATGCACAGACATAGCTCCCTAGAGAGGGCTCTAGAGCTGGGAAAGGTAGAAGGAAAGAGAAAAAGAGAATAAAGCAGCAAAGTGTACAGAACAAACTATAGTGGTGATGAGTTCACAACTGGGATATTTTGAAGATTAGGTTAGCGAAGAATCTATAGTATGTGGTTACTGGGAGCAGAAAATGACTTGTTGCACATAATCAATTTCTTGCCCTGGCACATGCATAAGTCATATGAATCTAGCTCAATTAATATATGATTCAATATATTATGTGACTTCTGGGTAAGTCAGCAACTAGGTTAAGCATGTTGTATCAGTGCAGTAACTGTGTTGGCCCAACAGGTAGTGAAATAAAGTATTATTTAAGTCCCAATGATTTAAGTGAGAACTGCTACAAAATTTGTCTGCATCCAGTATTTTAAAAAAAATACTTTTCATAATTATACTTTTTACATAAAAAGCTTCCATAATTGTAGTTACTTAACATATTCTGGGATTAAAATAAAGAATTGTTCAAAACACAGGGAACATCTAAAAAAAAAAAACAAGTTCATATAGCAAAATAGATAAGAAAATATAAAGCCGTAAAGAGATCATGACAAGATCAAGTTACTACAATTTTAGAAGCAATTCTTGATTTTTATGCACTTTTTCCTCCAGGATCCCTTTTTGGGGGTTTTGTTTTAATTTACTCACAGGCTTCATGACAGCCTTGGCATACAATTCCTTGCTCCTTTTCTCCAGGTGTTCTGCAGTCTTTTTCAAAAACAAACTCTTCTTCTCTAGCACAAGGGAATGGGGTAGGATAATCTGATTTGTATGTGACCCAGGGCATGCAGCTGTCACTTGTGAAAATGTAAATTGGGGGAATCAGCTTCAGAGTATGCACTGTACGAGGAATGTCTGAGTCTGCCACATATCTGAGGCTCCATTCACATTAGTGATGCATGCTTTTAAATGTTAGCCTACAAGTTCATATATCTTTGCATGTTTGAGGATTTCTGCATTATAATTTACTCTAATAAATTGTCATTTGCCTTTTTGTGAAAATAAGAAAGGCCAAAATGTGTGTTAACTAAATTAATATGATGTAGTTTAATATAGTATTAAACTATATTAATAGCATTATATTAGTAACAGTATTGCCAAAAAGGCATTAAGAGTTGTTAACCTAATCTTGCATAGCTTCTTCTCCGGTAAACTAGGTCATACAAAACTTTTGCTAGACCAATCCTTGAATACAGCTTATCTGTCTGGAACCCACACTGCATGTCAGATATTAATACAATCTAATGACTTCAGAGATATTTCATGAGAAGAGTCCTCCACTCCTCTGTTCGCAACAAAATATCTTATACCACCAGACTTGAAATTTTAGGCTTAGACAATTTAGAACTCTGTCAGCTTCGATACAACCTAAATGTAACACATAAAATTATCTGCTACAATGTCCTACCTGTCAATGAATACTTCAGCCTCAGCCACAACAATACATGAGCACACAATAGATACAAACTTATAGTTAATTGCTCCAAACTTGATTGCAGAAAATACAACTTTAGCAACAGAATGGTCAATGCCTGGAATGCACTACCTGATTCTGTGGTTTCTTCCCCAAACCCCCCAAACGTTAACCTTAGACTGTCTACTGTTGACCTCACCCCATTCCTAAGTCCTTAAGGGGCATGCATAAGTGCACCAGCATGCCTACTGTCCCTGTCTTAATATTCCCTTTATTCGTATCCATTTCATAATCATGTTTATACTTATATCCGTTATCTAATACATGCTTGACAAAATAAATAAATAAATAAAAATAAAATAAAACTATAGGATGGGTGTAGGCTACACAGCCTTTCCTTAGGGCCCATTTTGCTCCTAACTCCTTTAATATTGTTTTTCTTATCTTATTTTAAAATAAAATAAAACAGAAACCAGGAATTTTACAAAACCATCCTCTAGCGTAGGGCTGTCAAACACTCAGCTCACGGGCCGGATGCATCACGCACTGCCCACGTCCACGCCCGGTTTAGCGAAGGGGAAAAAAGTCCCGATAAGTCATGTGATGCCATCCAGATGACGTGAGTCTTACATTCCTGCTCTAGTATTATCTCTGTGTTGTCTATTCCCCTCACAGACCCTACCAGGAATGGAGTCAACTATATAAAAGAACAAGCTTTGCTGAACATCTCTAAGTCAATCTTGTTTTACTATGTTACACACTTAGACTTTCACATTTCCTTTGAGAAAAATTCGTTAATAAGGCTTAGTTGTAGAATAAGAGATTGTTCTTATGAACTGGTAGCTGGTTAATAAAAAGAACAAAATAAATAGATTTCTTTTTCACTTAAGAAAGATGTAACATAAAATGAAATCATATAAGGATTTGTACTATATAGAAGATCTGTATACAAGAGAGCCAGTTTGGTGTAATGATTAAGGTATCAGGCTAGAAACCAGGAGACCATGAGTTAAGGTCCCTCTTTAGGAATTAAATCAGCTGGATGAGATTGGGCCAGTCAATCTCTCTCCCAACTAGGAAGAAGAAAATGGCTAATAAAAATGGCTGTAATCTTGCTAAAAAAAACTGCAGGGACTTGCGTAGACAGTCACCAGGAGTCAACATTGAGAGACCCCCCAAAAAAAAATATTGGACAGAGTAGTGATGTTTAACTTATTCTTTCATGATTTAGTTAGAGAAAGTTAGAGAAAAGCCAGGTTTGCTGAAGACATCAATATAAACGTAGAAAAAGAGTTTATAAAGACCTGTGGCAGAGATGGGACATTCCAAAATTGGATGAATCAGTTTTAATATGGCAAAGTCCAATGGAAGAGAATCCAGCAATTTGATTTTTTTTCTGAAGATTTCATGGAGAAATTCAGGATTTATTCAAGGAGGCTACTAGAAATTGATGAGGAATGGGATCTTGAAATCACTCTGAACAGCCCAGTGAAAGTATCAAATCAAAATGTCACTGCTGCAAAAACCAAAAGTGAATTCCATGCTTGCTTGAAATATTTAAGAAAATGTTTCAAAATGAAAATGCCAACATAGTATGGCTTTGGATAAACCTATGGTATGTTCATATTTTCAATTCATTCAGAAGGATTCCATACTTTACGAAAAAAACTGGAAAATGAAGCTAAAACAATTAAAACAGTTGTGATGTCCCCTGATATTCCATGTAGTGATAGCACCAATTTAGATGTTTTTGTTGGAAACTAGACAATTCCAGGAATAATAATTGTTTATGCATATAAATACATATAAATACATTGAAAAAACCTTGAAAAATGGCTAGTAGCGATGGCAATTAGTTTGATAGTTACCTCTTGAAATATAAGCAATTACTGAGAAACAATTACCCCATATGAGCTTTCTAGATATATTGGCTACTGTTAAACAAAATTTTGAATTAGGTCAGTTATTTCCTGATTCAGTTAGATTCCTCTTAAACTTTAAAATAGATAGTAAAATTAATAGACACTTACCTGGTTCACAGGTTAAATAAAAACAATCATACTAATTCAGTGCAACTTGGTAGATAGAGGTTTTTTAACATCCCAGTGTAGAGCAGAGAGAGAGAGTGACTAACTCAAAGTCACTGGAACCCATTGTCTCGTATCTTACCCTCCCATCTTAACCACCACACCACATTGATTTGTCTCTATTCTACACATACTGTTATATTTACATGCTTTTTCATTCTGCTCTTTTCAATTATCATTTAAAGGCGGAGATTAATTGTAGCTGGATCTCTTTTAAATATTCAGTTTAAGCAGCCAGCTTCCATAATTAACATTCTCTTTATATATTTATGGCAAAAGGCATTATTAAAGAAACAGAACCTATGTAGATTAAATAATAGTAACTGTGTAGGATACACACAGTGGCTGTGTGTAGTAGACTAAAAGATAAAACTTTTTAAACATTAGACTAATTTCTATAGTGAGCTCTATAATATAGGCAGGTTAGTATTTTAATAATTTTCCTATACCTGGAATGAGCAACCTATGTAAGTGATGGGAAATCACATGTTGCAGCCCCAGTTTTCTAGGGCTTATCACCAGCTTCAAAACATTTAATAATTAGGATATATGCATCCTGAATCATTCCACTTTCTGCTTATTTCTGTCTATTTGAGTTTGCATATCTTTATTTGGATTAGTTTCTCCTTTTAATAGGACTTACTGTTAGATCGCGCAGTAATTGAAGACTGGAGGCAGTAGTGACATTCAGCTCAGTTTATTCAGGTTTAGCTCATGAT
>JANHFT010002900.1:135798-149371 GCA_032467955.1 Pseudoxenodon macrops | reverse complement strand
AGCACATTATTTTATCCTCTGGTTAGGACTGAAAAAAAGCTTCTAAAGCACAGCTGATAGAGAGAAGCAATGAAAAAAGCCTGCAAAGCAAGGAAGATCAGAAGTAGCAATGAAAAAAGCCTGCAAAGATCGCTTCACTCACTAGCGCCTCGGTAGGGCTGAAAAAAAGGTTCAGAAAAGCTCGAGTATAAGATACACCCAAATTTTCAGCCTCTTTTAGGGGGGGAAGGGTGTCTTATACTCTAAAAAATATGGGTATATAACTTATTGCACTCCATATATGTATAGAAAAGGATTGCCTAGGACAGCATTTTATTGGAGATGAAATATGAGAGATGCTTCTTTAAGGCACAAGTTTTTACAATATCCTATACTTACTAAATTTTGGGGGAAAGTAGAGGTCTATATAAATGTGACTGTGACAAAAGCTAAAATTTTCAGAGGATATTTCTATTTATCTTGAATTACCATGCCAACAGGTTTAGTACTAAGGAATGGGCAAGACTGCTGAGAAATAGCAGGTGGGAATTTAGAAAGGATGCAGAAAATTGCCATTCTTGGAATTTTCTGCTGATGACTCACAATATGGTTTGACTGAGTTAAACACTAAATAAACATTGAAGGATAGTAATCCATTTTTAATTTGTTAGATTGTGCTCAATGCAGTTTGTTTTTTAAACAAATGTATATACAAACATGCTTGTACAAATGCAAATATATTTAGAAGCAAACATGTATACACACACATACACTACTACTACTCTTTCCCACCCATAAAAATAACCCTGACTGCCCCCAAGTCACCCAGTCTGCTTCCAAGTCTAAGGACTGACCTGAATTTGCATCTCTTGAGTCCTAATTCTACATCATAACCACTAGATCAGACTGACTCTCAACTGAAAAGTTAAAGGAAAGGAGAATCCAATTATCTATTCTGTAAGAAAGTAATTCCATATAAAAGCCCATTTGGATTTATGTGAAATAAATTGTGAAGACAAGCCAAACATACCTAGTCTAACAGTAATACAAGGAGAGCTTGTCAGGCGCTGATGGGATTTTCCTAAAAGGGGCCCAGGAGATGGTCTTTCTGAATTTTAGTGTGGAATAAATTGTGG
Source organism: Pseudoxenodon macrops (assembly GCA_032467955.1). Classification (NCBI taxonomy): domain Eukaryota; kingdom Metazoa; phylum Chordata; class Lepidosauria; order Squamata; family Pseudoxenodontidae; genus Pseudoxenodon; species Pseudoxenodon macrops. The sequence continues at coordinate 148,256 of JANHFT010002900.1, read as the reverse complement.
TAGTATATGTTTCTCAACCTTGGCAACTTTAAGATGTATGAACGTCAACTTCTAGAAATCCCCAGCCAACATGAGTAGAAGTTCACACATCTTAAAGCTGCCACTGTTAAGAAACATTGCTGTAAGGAATAAACTAGCAGATAAAACAAAGCCACCAATCTCTCCCAGCAAACTCACCCCTGTAATATTGCTGCAATTATAGTATAGTTAACACATGAATTTGTGTCTGGCATATAGGGGAAAGCTGAGACAACCATCACATTAAGGCGCGGATTTTATATTTTTACCTGTGGAAGCTGAGCTTGCAATTCACTTGCAAATTCTCTTGCCAAAGACCTATTTCACTTAATAGGGAGTTGTGCAAAAGCATTCCTATAAAAAGATTGTTCTTGTTTCTGTAATTTTCTAAAGCCTTGTGTAAGTCATGAGTTGCAAAGAAATCAATTAATCAGTAGAAAGCACACATATACTCAAGTCTCTTTTGTCCACCCCTAACTTTGAAGCACATCCTGTCAGCCAGATGGGAAGTCACTCTGATGAGGATGGGTGCTGGGCAGGATTCCTAGACTCCTCATTTGCTTGTTTGCCATCACCCCAAACATCTGGGTCTTCTCATTGACTGCTGGCATTATGCAAACATTTAGAATTCTCCTGTGCGTAGCCGTTCCAGCTGGCTTGGATGGAGGAGGAGCAACATGGGGCAGAATGAGAGTCTAGTGAGCCTACAGGGGACCGTTTGTTCTGGAAATTGCAGAATTAATGTCATCGAGCAACCTGTGTCTTATTGTGTGAGTTTCATCACCAGGATCACGAGGGGAAAAACATTTTGGATGGAAATCCTCTGTTAAATCCACATGCGCCAAAAGAGAAGAAAGGGGAGGGAGGTGGAAACGCCTGCAGCTCTTCCTACTTTATCCTACAAAATGTCCCACTTGAAAGCAAAGCCTTATTGATGGTATTATCAGTCAGCTTTATAGCCCTTTAATTCACTTCAGTTGGACTTGTTTATGGGTTGGGCAATTTCAAAACTAAAACAAGTTGAAAAAGTAGTTTCTACTTAATGAGAGCCTCTGGATCTCGTCTATTTCATGGCTGAGCATATAAGCCGGAGTGTGGCTGTTTTCTAAGGTAGCCCGAGGCATCACCTAGTTCACAGTTCTCTGCAAACACATCTTCCTCTTGAAAATGACTGGAGGGAACAGAGTGCTGGCTCTGACTGTTAATCACCCTGGTTGGTGTTGATGTGTATTTGAGGTTATACACTTTAATAATGGTTGCAGAAACTGTAAAGAGATTTTTGCAGCAGGAAGGAAAGAACTGTGACACAGATTGTAAGATCAAAGTGTGAATGATACCATAGAATTAAATAGCAGAAATTGACTAGAAAACTTGCAAGAAGCTACCACAAATCACAGTGCTAACGATAAGATGAAACAATACCACTAATTCAGTTTTTCTCCTCAACTGTATGAACTGAGCATGTGGAACAAGCAATACAGTTATAACACTTGTGATGTTTTTGTTGGGTGTAATGAACCCTTTTGCATACTGTACAGTGCAAGGAAATTGCTCTGCATAAAATCTATGCTCACCTGGTTCGTGTTGCTATTCTTCTTCCTCTGCTAGTGTCCCCCCGGCCTTAGCCCCATGAAAGATGGCACGGGCTGCTACGATCGGCACATAGGCGTGGACTGTTCAGATGGGTTCAATGGTGGTTGCGAGCAACTCTGTCTACAACATATGATGCCGTTACCAGAAGACCCTTCCTTGTACAATATACTTATGTTTTGTGGGTGAGTTCCACAAACGTTTCTGGTATCCTGCAGAGTGAGACCTTACTCCAAACTATACCCAGACAGACAAATCAAACATACACACACACATTCACTTCAATTCAATATTTACATGAATGGTGGTAGCACATTTGTAGCAAATGTGTTATTTTAAGGTTGCTTTACAGTACTCTTCCTTTCACTGCTACTCATGCTCATTTCAAAATAATGAATTCCTGACTATTCCATATAATAATAAGTTTAATATTCAAGATTGTCAGTAGAAAAAAGTTAAGGTGGCAGCTGTGATAGTGCAATTAAAATTGTGGGTTGCAGGTAGAGCTTTAATTACACTGTTGTGACTACCATCTTCACTTTTTTTTTTACCATTCCCTGTGGATCCTTGTTACTATTTAAATCTTGTCTAACTATTGCTTTCTGTTCTATAATGTGGTATCTAAATAATAAGTATTCTTTCCTGCCAAATGTAGCCCATACCAATGAATATATGACAATGGTTATCTTTAAACTTTTTTATACATTTTGTATATGCTCCCTTGACTGCAGCAATAATTATATTTAGCATGGATCATGCGTTTGGAGTATGCACTTTCATTCTTTTTTCCTGGAAAAATATTAACTTTTCCCAGCACTTAGATTCAATTCCTAAAAGCCCATGAGAAAATGAATGTTAGCACCTATCTGTAGCCATGTACAATAATTGTGTTGGTTCTCAAGATCACACAGCTATCTCTGCAGCTGCTGATCATACAGCTACTTTAAAGAGTTGCAGACAGGTGCTCTAATCATAGCTTCACATGTTCTGAGATATCTTTTTGGAATGACAACCAAAGTATTGCATACCATTAATATTAAACATCTTTTGTTCAATCCTATCGTAATATATTTTGTTGCAGTGAAAGAAACTCTTACTTACCATGACATTTTTAATAACAAGGTTCCTGATAGCAGATTAAGGAGTTGTCTTTAGCAAACAGAGTTTGAGACATTTCATGGTCATAAAAAAATAGGAACCTGTGGCCTTCCAATTGTTGCTGAGTTGCAATTCATACTCTAGATTTTAGTAATTTCTTCAGTAGAATTAGGGCAATTAGGGATTAACAGATTTTGCTCATCTCACTCAACTGTTGTTCAGTGGTTTTGTTATTCACTTATTTTGTTCTGTCCATTTTAACCGAGATAATTTCTTCATTTGAATTCCACATACCAATGTCAGCGTGGTTCTTTTTATCTCCATGTAAATTGGTAGGGGCATTTTAAGAAATACTCCAGCATCAGGCATTACTTGGCACAAAATTCATGCACGGGAAAGTTTTGTTGAAGGTCAGAAATATGAAAAAGAACGGAATTAGATCTAAATATTAATCTCACCCGATTTTACATATCTGTAAGAGAGGTCCTGTGTTTTTCACCTGGATGACCATATTTGCTATAGGTTCTTCCTTGAACACAAAACATATTTCTCTTTAGAAATCCTGTAAAAAGTTTAAATAGTTTTTCTTGTATTCATTGGCAGATGCATTGAAGATTACAAGCTAGGTATGGATGGCCGGTCTTGTCAGTTAATTTCGGAGTCCTGTCCAGGCGGTGCTGACTGCGAAGAGAGCCGAGAGCTGCCCATGAATCAAACTCTCTTTGGAGAAATGTTCTATGGCTACAACAATCAAACTCGTGAGTTGGCACCTGGGCAGGTGCTGAAGGGGACATTCAGGTGATGATTATATTAGAAAAAAAGCTTGCTGTTCTGTGGGATTCCAAATCCTGTTCTTTGCATTTTATCTGCACTGGGTTATCCATAGTGCTTTTGCATCATACACTAAGCAAAACAAAGCTCTGCCCAAAGCAACTTACAAATTAAAATTTCCCTTCAACTCACATTGAAGATTAAACAAAAATAAGATACAGAATATTATCAAACATGGAACTTATTCTACCAGTGGCTGGAAAAAAGGAGTGGAGATTAAGAACACAAACTGTTCTGCTAAGCAAATGAAATAACCCAGACAACACTATGTTTATTAATCATTAACAAAATGTAAACAATAGAAAATTAATGAAACTTTATTTTAAAAATTCTCAAGTTTCCTCACTTGCCTCAGTAAGACCTGGGATTTGATCTCAAGTGAATTTCTTTCAGAGATGGATGACTTCTGTTGAAGGACCTTTCTCTAGAACTATTCACCCAATTCCTGAAGATATTAATATTCATACAGAGCCCTCTGCAATTATGCTATCTACCAAGAGAACATATTATCCATGAAACTATTGCATGTTTTAAAAGATTATATCTTGGGCAGGTGTGTAATAAAGGAGTTTTAATGGGAGTAGAAGACATACTCCTTCAAGTCCCTTTTATAGTTGTCCATGCAATTCCATTATCTTTTGATTTTCTATTGAAAAACGCTGGTCGTCTTTTTATCACAAATTTATCATAATATCTACGTAGATAATGACATTCTGGAGAAACAAGAATTCTATTTAATAATGTTTCTTACAGGTGATTGGCACATCCTCATTTACTTATTAAGTCAAAAATTAAAACATGTGAAGGGCCCTTTTCTCTATAGGTGAAGGTTCTTATTGGAGCAAAAGAAATTTCAACAAGTCTAACTTTTTTTTTGAAGCAAAGCTCTACACATGCTGGTTCTGCATTCACACACTTCTTTAATCCTTCAATTTGTAAGAGCTGGTGGACAAAAATGGAGCCCAAAGAAAGGCTCCACTGGCAGCATTAATGGTCATGAGGAATCCTTTGATGTTGATGACACTGTATGTAGACTTAAAATGTAGGGTTTGAAACAATTTTTAACAATTTTGAAGAACGCCCTTTCAAAAAAGAAAAAATAATAATAAAAGGAACGATTGAAATAAAATATTTTCATGATACTCTTTATTTCTACTTAACTTTGATACATTGATTATAGATTTTAATGCAATCTGTGAGCCTGCATATGGTGGCAAATTTCAACATCTAGAATGAAATTTGGAAAAGGGTTAGAGATGGGTGAAGTACTCAATCTGTTGTCATAATTTGATCTGGTTTCAAATTGCACTGAACAGTCTACTTTTCACAAATATATTTTAAAGAAAACATGGCAGAACTTTCAAAGCCTTTGAAGTTGTTTACAGTCTTGTATAAATTGTACAAGGAATATTGGTATTCTGCTGAATTTAGTTTAGGAAATAGCTGCAGATAGATTTGCTTGGATTTTGTGAACTGACTTTTACTTTGAACTTCTCAATTGGCACTTTTCAGGATGAATAACTTTGCTCGTGGCTTGGAGCAACAGCTGCCAGACGGACTAATGTTGGCCACTGTTCCACTAGAGAATCAGTGCCAAGAGGAGCTGTCTGAACCTACTCCTGATCCAGATTTTCTAACTGGTAAGTGATCCCTTTCAGAGGTCATTTCCACTAGTTTTTGCATTAGTCTTGGGTCAGTCCTCAAACTGCTATCATGCTATCATCTGTTTTGGAATTGAGTCAAGGTATTTCTGTTTTAGTTCCAGTTTATCTGAAGCTATTTGTTTGCTATAATTCCCTTGAATTCATAGGTCCTTTGGGTAGGAGGCAAGGGGATAATCAAAATGTGCATTGTGAGACAAATCATTTAATTTACTTACGTGCAAAGGCCAGCATTTGTGTTGACATCAATAGTGGGTTGGTGCTTTGTGAAAGAGCAGATATGGGGCTGAAGTGCTTGTGGTATAAAAATTCCCAGATCTCAGTTTCTGAGTCCTGTCGTTTGTTCAGTCTTAAAGTTTTGCAATATAGATATGACTCACTGGAAAAAATGCAAATCAATAATGGTCAATTAGTTAAATGATGGTATGGATTAAAAAATGTCAAACCATTTTTACAAAAAATAAGAACAAGAGATACGTTATTTTGGTGCTAGTGAGGTACTCCACATTGTCATAGAACAGTAATTATTGTGTTGCCAGTTAGTGAAGTTGTCAGATACTAAAAAAGATGAACCTTAGGAAAGATGCTGGGATGCTTACAATTAAGAAACACTTATTCAAATAAACTCCATAACTATAGTATCTGAGAATCTGAGAGCATTGTGGTAAGTCTGGACTGTGACAGTGTAGGTAGTCCATCGGCATGGCTCACAAAGAAGTTGCTTTCGTTAGGCAAGCTTTATAGCCCCCTCAACCTCGCTTTCTTTCCACCCCCAGAGGTGCTTAGTTTAGGCATAAGAAAAGGAAAGTTACATATTACTGAGGATTAAGTGTCTAGTAGGTATTGGGTGCCTGCTATGACAAAAGAGGGAAATACTAATATAATTGGAAATTTTGTTATTTCAACTTGCAAGGGTAAATATCTTACCTAAACAGTCTCTCTTAGTGGTGCTCTTTAAAAAAATCTGAGTTAGCCACAGAACATGTAGAGTTAAAAGGTACATTCTTAACTGTTTTTCATAAGATTTTTTTTTCTCCAAGCAGTTTATTGTCTTGGTTGCTCTTCTCTGCACACTTTCAGTTCCTCAGTATCTTTGTCGTATTGTGGTGACCAAAACTGGACAGGTGTTTAGAAAGATATTCCAGGCGTGGCATGACAGCCACGGCATATAGTGGAACTATCATTTCCCATGATTTTTAATTAATTAATTGACATCAAGCACATATTAGATAATATATATAAGTATAAACATAATTTGAATACATGAAATGAATACAAATAAAAGGGAACATTAGGACAGGGACGATAGGCACTCTGGTGCACTTTTGCATGCCCCTTACAGACCTTTTTTATACATTTCATGTAGTCTAACACATCTCTGTGCTGACTCATGTTTAATTTATGGTCTACAAAGATTATGCCCAGAAACACTACTGTTGAGCTAGGCACCACCTATCTTGTATTGTCCAAAATGCAGAAATCGATACTTCTCATCATTGAACAGTAATTTGTAGAGAAGGGCCTAATGTCCCATTGAACACTGAGCCTGAGGATTAATGAACCTCTCTTTATCTTCTCTTCTAAGTCAACTATAAAAACTTGGTGGAGCTTCCTTTGTCACTCCTGCATGTTCTGAGATTTCTAACTATCCGTATCCACATCTCATGGCTTCAACTAAAATTAAAAATGTAATTAGTAGAAAAATTAACACTATAAGGCTATGTCTTGTGATTGGCCTCATAGCCAGAACTGCAGTGAGGCACTAGGAGCAGGAGAGACTTAGTATATTAAGACAAGGAGAAAAATATTTCCAAGCTATTTTTAATTACTGAAAAGCACCTATAGACATTTCTTTGGTATAATTGCCATAGAATTTTCCTGTCTTCTCTTTCTAATCCTCCAAGGAAAAAAAAAGCCACTATTTTCTGAAGCCTTCTTTCATATTTCAAATCCACTTTCATTGGATTTTTTGGTCTCTGAGGGAGCATTTAATTAGTAAGTATGTTGGCCACTTTGCAGTTTGAACTATTGTGCCTCGGAAACTGGACACAATTATTTATTATGCAGAGAATGGTTGCTTTCCTTGGCTCAGATACAAGATGTATAAAAGTCTAAGAAATAAGTATAATCTCAAAGGATCTGCAGAAAATTAACCAAAAACAATTGCAGGGGGATGATTTATATGTTATTGGAATGTGATCAAAGTTATGAATGGTTCATGGAAATAAAACCACTATTCATTTTTCTCAGAATATGATAAAGAATTTTGATACAAGAATGTTGACTTCAGGTCAAATGACTTTTTTTCCAGACAAAAAAATTGAAACCAGATTCTAACTTAGAATTCATGTTAGAACTTGCCTTGCACTACATATACTTCATTGTAAACTCCATTGAAATATTTTGGTGCCTATTTCTAATAAATAAACACATATACTAATAATAGTATCTTTATTCTAGTCCAAAATAAATGCAATGTAAGTTCAAACAACCCAGGTACAATTCACAGTATGATGTGCTTCAATTCAAAAATCTTTGGAAATACCATGAAACAGAAGGCATATTTTAACAAATAAGGTAGACATGTAAAGAAAAAGAAATTTCAAAAATATGTAATACCATCCATAGAATTTTAGAAATTACATTTGAAATGAAATTACAATTTTTAATAGGTATAATTTCAGAATAACCTATATTGAGAAGAAATATAATTTACTGAGATATTTGCTTATGGATGTGAGAATAAACTTTGTCCAATATTGAAAGAAAAATACAACATTGATGATAGCTGATTGAGAATTTAAACTTGGAGAATATGCAGCAGTGACAAAACTAATAGCATACATCCACAACAGAGTTTAACCAGACCAAACTGTTAGGACACCCATCTCTGATATGGGTTCTGAAGAGGTCTAAATCAGAGGTGGGTTCTTAATCTTCTTACTGCTGGTTCGCTCAGGGTCGCGCCTTGAGCGCGCGTGCAGACATGCATGCACGTGGCAATCAAAAAATAGCTTCCGCACATTTAGCTTCTGCGCATGCACAGAAGCAAAATCCAAAATGGCGGTGCCCAAGGAGACACCGAAACAACCGGCTCCGTGACATTATCGCAGAGTTACTACCTACTCTATAGAACTGGATAGAACCGTAGGAACCCACCTCTGGTCTACATGTTTATAAATACTTCAAATCAGTCAAAGTATAAAAAAGAGTGATGTTAGAAATCGATTACTGGTACTTACCTACTTTTCCATGCAACTCCTTTTTTTCTTTTAACCTTTTAGAAATTATATTTAAGATTCATGTAAACTTTTTCTTATATTTAAAAGTTTAATTTATCTAATAAATTAATTTATCTAGATCATCATAGTATTAACAATTTCTTTTTTGAATTGCATAAGTACCTCTGTACCCTGCTAATACCTTTACCTTATAATGTATTGTTCATAACTTATGACGCAATAAAACAATTCCTTGGGAGAAAAAAAAATCTGGGTATGACGTAGCTTTACGGCCAAGGCACAAAACTTAACAATTAAGAGATGAGTTCAGGATATCGGTCATTTAAGAAAATGTTTTGATAATGCTGATTGGAGTGCCAGTCAGTCTTTCCAGGATATATTGATTAAAAATGCAATTCCACCTAAATATTATATCTTAGAAAAACATGTTCTAGAGTTTGAAGGCCCTGAGAGGCACGAAGGCATTGCTGAAGCATTACAGGGATTATTTTACATCTGGGATCCATAATTGCAAAACATATGACATTAAAATGTGCTCTGGAAAAATCCTATAGATATAGGATAACTTAAATCGCATGCAGGTTGTGTTACCCTCAGCTTGCTGAGGCATTGATGTAACCTGGGGGCTGATGAAGTTATGTTGAAGATCAGTATCTTCTAATGCTTACTTAATAATCTCCATGGCTTTCTTGCAACCCATATTTTTAAGGAAATCAGGCCTGCTTCGTATCCCATCGGATCCCACAACCTTCTCTTCACCTATTCCCGTGTCATCAATCATACCTGTGAGGAACTGGTGGGACAGGATGGGGAAGACATAGCAGAGTCCGCTGCAGGAAACCTGCTGTCAATTGAAAGGGCAAATCCATCTGAATTTTGTCCATGTGACTATAGGGGTGCTACAATGGCTATAACTTTAAAACTGGATCATGAGTAGGTTTTGGGTAGTCCATTGTAAGTTGAAGATTGTGAATGAGATAGATGAAAGAGAGAGACAGAGATAGAGAGACGTAATTGCTAAACTCTTGGTTTGATATTAATCAGCGCAGTTTCTTGACGCAGTTGTTAAGTGAAACCCTATACTTATTAAGTTAGCAACACAGTTGTTAAGTGAATCTGGCTTCCCCATTGCCTTTGCTTGTCAGAAGGTCGCAAACGGTGATCACATGACCCTGGGACACTGCAAACCGTCATAAATATGACCCAGTTGTCAAGCATCTGAATGTAAATCATGTGACCATGGGGATGCTGCAATGGTCGTAAGTGTGAAAAACAAACAGAAGTCACTTTTTTCAGTGCCTCTGTAGTTTTGAACAGTCATTAAACAAATGATTGCAAGTCAAAAACTACCTGTATTGAAATTCCAGGGAGAGGTCTGGCAGGCTACGGAGAGACAGACCCAGAAGTGGATTCCTAATGGTTCAGTCCGGTTCTACCGAACCGTTAGTAACTTGGCGGCCCAGTTCGCTAGAACCATTAGCAACCTGGGCCTGCCACGCCCCCGAGCTGGTTCTTTCGGTGGCACCATAGGCAGCGCCATCTTGGATTTTTTTAAAGCACTATGCGTGCGTGCAAAGCACACATGCAGCCACAGCGAGCCCCTGAATGAACCGGCAGTAAGAAGATTTAGAACCCACATCTGGACAGGCCCATAATGCACCACTTCTTCTTTGCCATATCTGTAGGAAAAATAAATCAAACAGATAATTTCTTCTGAATCTGCTTTATAAATTCAGGATAAGGTGATTTTAACAAACAGATTTTTCATCTGCAACCTATAATAGCTCAGTGTGAGAAATGTACTTCCCTTGTGATTCTGCTGAATTCGGAAATCAATTCAGATTCTATGTCTGATTTAGAATACCGCTACGTTGCAAATGTTTTATGCTGAGTGTCTTTGCCTTTCTTATTTTGCCCATGGTTTCTTCCACAGGGATGGTGAATTTCAGTGAGATTTCTGGATATCCTTTGCTACAACATTGGAAGGTTCGCTCTGTCATGTACCATGTTCGGTTGAACCAAATGACCACCTCTCAGTGTAAGTTATGCCCAGTATTTGGTGGCTTTAGATTGGCCATAGTATCATAGCAGGAGTGGGGTGGGGGTCAGGGGTGGATTGTGGATCATTTTGCTGCTGGTTTGCTTAAGGTTGTGCCTCTCACGTGCGCGCAAAGTGCAGGTGTTCACGCGTGCGCAGCAATAAAAAAGAGCTTATGTGCAGAAGCAAAATCCAATATGGCGGTGCCCATGGAGACACCGAAGGAACCAGCTCCGTGACATCATCGCCAAGTTACTAATGGTTCTATAGAACCTCTGGTGGGGGTGGGGGACAGCAGCAAATAAGTCAGCCATTCTAACTTTTTGTTCACCCTGGAGATCACTGTTTCCTTTAGTCTGGAGAGTGCAAATGAGTTTGCTGAAAATGCAGACTAAATACATTTTTAAGGGTCTTCATTCAGAGTTCTGTCACATTTGCCTTGTTGAATATTTGGTGCCCTTTGACCCTCCTATGCATCTTAAGACATATAGATAAAATAAAGCAAATGGGATGTCTTAATCTTCTCTAGGAGCAGCTTGGAAAAGACCACAAACTGTGTGCCAAAATTCAATGTTATATATTGTCTGTCGAGCATATAATTTTTTATCCTTTTAAGAAATAGTTAAGCTTCCACAAACACCAGCACGTCACGTAGGATGGCACTGTTGCAGATGTTGCTGTGGCTTCACACAGGGTATTCAGTCTCAGAAGCCCGACTTTAAATAAAAATGTCTTGAGCAGAGACAGTTTATCTGAATGTTGAAAGAAGTACTTTAATAGAGAAAACTCTTTATCTATTCCATTCATTATAGGGTGTTGATATTTTCGTAACAACTCTATATACAACGTTCCTTAGAAACATAACATTATTCAATCAAAGGTAGCAATTTAATTTTTGAGAACTGATGCTATAACAATTTTTTGGCGACCAATTCTTATTATTTCCTCATCACCTCACAAACAACTGAGAGCTTGCTACTGAAATTAAACATTTTTATCTGGCTAAAACAAGGCAACGTACTTGTTTACACACTGAATTCTGTCCTGAAACATTTGGAAATAGCCACTGACCTTGTTTAAATATCAGCTCTATTAAGTACAGTTAACCTCATTTTTACATGTCTGGTTGGGTACTGGGGAGAGCAAGGATTACTAACCTGCTTGTGAGCTTCCAGAAGCATTTAAATGTGGTAGAAAAATGTATCTGTCTGCCTGCCTGCCTACCCTCTCTGCCTTTTTCTCTCTCTCTTAAGTTCTTGTTTCTTGTACTTCTGTTCTCTGCAGCATTTGGCAATGCACTTCATTCTCTAGATGGAGCAACATCTCGGGGAGATTTTGTGGCTCTGCTGGATCATTTTGGCAACCACTATATACAGGAAGCTGTTTATGGATTTGAGGAATCCTGCTCTATCTGGTATCCGAACAAACAAGTTCAAAAACAGCTCTGGCTGGAATATGAAGATATTAGCAAAGGTAAGCTTCATTTCTGCTACCATCTTTACATTGGGTAGAGGAAAGGCAAGTGTCAGTAGTGTGGAGAGGTGATAGTAAAGATTCTGTTGTGGCTGGGAAAATTCTGCACTTGGAACTATTTTCAAAAGGTTGCTTCATCTGCATCATAAACTTTGATTGCGGCGTTTTAACAGCTCTCAGGGGTTGTAAAGGGGATGAATGGAAGAAGAACATTTGAAGGGCAGAAAGTATTGGGCAAAGAAGAAAAGTGTGCTGGATTGGAAATCTTACTTGAACCTGATTGTCAGATCATATATAACTGTGACAAGCGTCTGAGATGTGTCCACCTGTTTTTCAAGAGTTGTATTAGCTACAACTCCATGACAGGGAAATAGGGCTGTGATTGTCATCTGGGATACTCTGCAGGCGATCAAGGGTGTTGTTGTTTAGATAATTTTAGAATAGAATAGAATAGAATAGAATAGAATAGAATAGAATAGAATAGAATAGAATAGAATAGAATAGAAT